>JAQQSZ010002676.1:0-14681 GCA_028646595.1 Phalanger gymnotis
CATGACTGTAGTAGGAAGGCCATATTTATATTCTCAAATATAATCATGTACATGTTTGAATGGTTCGAAATCGCAAGGTATGAGAAATTCTCTAAGTAGAAAGCAACAAAACATTTATTTAGACCCCACAGCAGCAGATCCGTGAACCAGCCTCCCCATTTCGACATCTTGACAAAAAGACTCCAGGCCCAGTAAGCCCGCCTCACAAGAGTAACCAGGAGGCCACAGAAAAACAAGATAGTATTTAGCCAAATCATATTTACTGGCCTCAAGTTCTTGCTCACACTCCTGGGTCTACACACGGGTTGGCCCTGCTGCAGCAGCTTCCTGCATCGGCTTTCGCTTCAGCTGTAGTTGTCTCTTGCCTGGCCTTTCCTCACAGTGAGCCTCTGGTGTCCTCAAGCCCTGCCTCAACGACCAGAGACCGTTGGTTCCCTAGTTAGCCCCTCTTAAGTCATTAATCTACACCCACACAGGTTTCACACCTGATAGGGCTTTGGGCCTGGGGCTTAGCACTTAACAGCTGAAAGTACTTTCACTCAAAGTAAACAAAAGCCAAAACTCCTAAAGTGCTAAGGAGCCCATTTTGCCTTACAACATAATGACTGACAATGACCAAACAACAATAAGATTGTTTATAATCAGAGGGTGAGAGAACAAAGTTATTTCTGGTTTGTTATAGGAATGGTATTGGTCTTATTGGGAAGAGACTGTAAAGTGATAGAGGATAGTGGGACAGATGGCAAAGCGTCCAAGGTGAAAGAATGAATAATGGTCAAGATGTGAAAAGACACAGAGCAGGTGAGTTTGTATTCCCTCATTTGCTGATTGGTCAGAAGTACGTGCACCTCAAGACAGTTTAAAGCTGAATTTATTAATTCCTCTATGGTTTTTAGGGCTTGGTAGAGTTCTTATCATCATGTGTTCTAAAGCAACTATAAGCACTGTTTCTTGGGACATATGCTCATCTCTCCAGGCATTGCTTATGATGAGCCAAAAATCAGACTGTGCTGCAATATCCAGTCCAAAAATGAAGAAAGGATGAAATTCTGTGAAATATTTGGCAAGATCCTCCAAACTACATCCATGTGTACATTAATTTTTAATGACTCCCGATTGGAGGAAAAACATATTTGCATTAAATATCTTTGAAAAGTGTCTGATGTACAAAATTCAGTATATAAAGAACTAATACAAATAGATGATACATTTACCTATAAATAAGTGGTCCAAGAATATGAGTAAGACATCTTTAAAAGATGAAACGTTATTCATAAGAAAAATGCTCCAATCACTTATGAAAACAACCAGGAGATTTCACTTCATGCCCAAACAAATTGGTGGAGATGACAACACATAGAGCCACTAAGTGATGGAGACATTGTAATATACAAATGCACTCTTGGTAGTGCTGTGAACCCATCCAATCTGGAAAAAAAAATGGAATTAGGCTTATAGAGTGGTTAAAAGGCCCATAACCTTTGATCCAGAGATCCCATTCCTAAGCATATACAATGAACATGGGCAAAGACAGAAAGAAAGACTCCATATGCAACAACCAATTTTGTTTCTGATAGCAAAGAACTGGTAGCAAAGTGGTTGACCAATGGAGGAATGACTAATAATAATAATAATGATAAGCATTTACCTGATACTTACTATCAGCCAAGCACTACAGTAAGAGCATTATAACTATTAGTTCATCTGATACACATAACAATCCTGGGAGGTAGAGGCTATTATTATCTCCATGTTACAGTTGAAGAACCTGAAGCAAATGGAACTTAAGTGATTTCCCCAATGAGAGAAATGATTACTGAGAACCTAGGATGTGAGGCAATCTAGTTTCCCCTTTTTCTATAATCCTCATTTTAATGTTCCATCTTTTGAAGGACATCACTGATAATGAGATTGAATTAACTCTCTTTAGTCTAGGTCAGACCCCACCCAACCTTACAAGGAATTTGATCTCATTTTGTTCTACTCAAGTTTGGGGGTGGGAGGGTGGGGATAGGGGTGGGGGGGGCTGGGGGGGTAATTTAGAAGCAAATGACATAATCAAAGTTCATTAGAATAGGTCCAGTCCCTCAGTGTAATATTATTCTCTCTCATTACATTTTAACCAATCAGAGTTGGTTGCTACCCTCTGGAACATTCACTTTTCCAAGGCCATATAAGCCTTGAGCCTGCTGCCATGAGGGTCTTTGGTATTTAATAATGCCACTGACCTCTTTTATTAAAATGCTAGCATTATTAATAATATGACTAATTGCCCAGAAATTATGTCTCTTTAGCTTTTTAAATGCCACACCAGGGTCATTTAGCTAATAAGTGTTTGAGAATGAATTTAAACTCAAGGTTTCCTGACTCTAGGCCCAGTACACTATTGGGAGCATCACTTTCCACAAATGTAACAGAGTATTCCCAAACTGTAAAGAATAATAGATATGAAGAATTCAGAGAAGGATGGAGAGACTTATAGGAACTGATGCAGGTACCATGTGTAGAGCCAAATACACGTAATGACTACAATATAAGTGAAAATGAATGTTATGTAATGATGATGACCAAGCTTGTCCCTGAATAAAGAAAGAAAAGCTGTATCAATATCCCTTTTTAGCTGAAAATGGGGAACTAGAGGTATGGAAAAGTGCATATACTATAAGATTAGCTAACATGTCTGTCACTGGGTGGGGGAGATAAGGAAGAAAATATTCAGAAATTAAGGTAATGTGAAAATAAAATATTTATTTTTTAAATGATTCCAATGAGATGAAGGGAGGTGAATTAGAGAGAAAAAATGTTCCAAAATATTGTCTGATGTTATGAAAAAGAAGAGCCTAAAGGATTGTTGACTGTAGAAGCCTCATGTTTATGTATAAAAGAGAGAAATAGAAGGCCTCGGCCATGGAGAGCTTTAACAAACAGGAACAAAAATGAAGTTGAGTCTATCTTAAAAAAAGAAAAAAATAGTTTGAGAGCTTGAGCTTCCTCTTTGTAATTTTGTTGTTGACTTTTTGAAGCAAAGGTCAAAATTAAAATAAAATAAAAAGTCATTATGAGTCATCAAAATAGCTTTAATATGATCTATTCAAATGAGCTGATGATTCCCACATTTCTAAGAAGAGAAAGATAAGGAAAAGAATGTCTTTGACTTAGATTTCTCCCTTTTTTAATAGAAGTTTAACAGTTACCACATTGAGTAGATGAAAAAGAATCTCCAAAGTACCTCAGTCACCTAAACTTTTATCTCCTTTCCAAGATGGGAGATGTGGTAGTGAAGGACAATGGCATTTAGAATATAAGTTCATTTTTACAATATGATGTGAGACTATGAAATATATCAATTAAAAAGCGTTTAGGAAGTAATGACCATACAGAAAGCCAAGCATGAAACCTTATCAAACCAGATTATCCTAAGAACATTTAGAGATCCAACTCTAGAGTGGTTAAAACATAAAATTAGAGGTGGAACAGGTATTTCATTGTGGCTATGATGATCTAATTTCACCATCAAATCAGCACAACCATTACAGTTGTATTCTCACATTTCACTTCCTGATGAATGTCATATCAAGAAATTAAGATGACATAAGAAATTAAGATAACATCCAGGAAGACTTTATAAATACGATGAGTTTGGGGATCTGACCAAACCAACTATTCATAAAAGACATCAATGCTAGAAGTTACACACTTCTTAATAGCATTGAATCCACAAGCTTAATTAAATATTATTTCAAATGTACTTTTATCTCTCTGCCAAGAAAAAAAATGGCCTTTAGGTAGAAAAAGGATGAAACAAACAAAAACAGAGCTAAAAGAACAGATTTCAGAATGTTATCATTTAAAGTTGAAGCTGGAGTGATGAATACCATAGTTGCCATTGAGGAGTAAATGGAGTTGAGCAAAACAGATTGTAACCAGAAATTCATAGAAGTCACCCAGACTATTATCTAGCAGGGATGTGCCTATTGAAGTATTGGTAAAGTACAGCATAGATGATCTCAGTTTAGCAGCAGAGTCATCTCTGCAATACAGAATCTATGTTCAAGGACCTTTTTTTTTGTTTGCTTCCTGAGACTAGAAGAGGGATCCCAACTTTATGGTTCCAAAATGATTAGTTTCATTAAGTACATGGGTTTTCCTCACTCCTGTGCTTCCTAGAGAAGTTTCTTCGTATCCTCAGGTGTCCCCAGGTATGCTGAGAATTTTGGCGAAAAGTGTTGTCCCGGTTTATTTGTGGATTTTAATGCATTTTATTATTCATGCATTTGTTTTAAAATATGAATACCTGTGATATTATTATTCATTTTGTTTTATTGCCATATAAGGGGTTTTGCTTAACATCTAAAAGAATCATCATCACGAATGATTTCTATAAATGAGAAGAGATCCCTGGGGGCTCAGGAGTTAAAGTAGTGAGTAGGGGGCAGGGATTAAGGAGATTAAGACAATTTAATGGAGATAAATACAAAGACTTACATTTTTAAAATCAATTTGAGAAGTCCAAGTTGTGAGGGCATGACTAGGTAGGAGTGAATCTGAGAAAGAAAGTGGAAAGTTTAGGGGATTGCAAGTGTCAGACGAGTTCTTAGTTTGATTCAACAGCCAGTAAATGGAATGCAATCTTATGCTGCACTGAGGGAAACAGGGTATCCAGGGTCAGGGAAGCAGCGCTCCTCTGTCCTCTTCTTTGGTCAGATCATGTTGGGCATATGGTTAATACTTCTGCAATACACCTTTTAGGAAGAATCCAAAGAACTTGGAAACCATCTAGAGAAGGGTAATTGTCATGGTAAAGGGCATCAAGAACAAGCCACGTCAGGATCTATTGATGGAGCAAGGACTATTTAGACTGTGAGCTTCTCAAACAGGTGGGTCGTGACATTTGCCTGCATATAGATTAAGGGCTGTTTGAGCAGAAGCTAGTCTTGTTCTGTTTGGTCCCAGAAGACAGAATAAGGAACATTGGGTACAAGTGGAAAAGAGGAAACTCTAGGCTTGAGATTATGAGAAACTCCTGAATAATTAGAGACGTCCCAGAGTGGGACGGGCAGCCTGGAGGGATGATAGCCTCCATCTCCTTGAGGCTGACCAGGATGCTATTGGGAAGGTTCTCATTCAGGGAGACATGGAACTTATGGCCTCTGAGCTCTCTTTAAGCTGTGACATTCTTTCACTCTGTGGTGATCAGAAAACATCACTGACGAGCTCGTTAGCCACAAAGTTGATTGAGATCAAATGAGCACCTCCCAATCCAGGTGCCTACTTTTTGTTTCTCAAGTGATCTTCTTAATAACTACCTACCCAGGACTTCTTTGATGAGCATATGAGAAAAGAGTCAGAAGGTTTTCCCAAAGAAGTCCTGCAAGAGGCGGCATCTTCATTGTCACCCAACTCTGAAAGGTTCAGAGAACAGCAGACTTTGCTGCAATGTTCCTTTGTTCTTCACAAAAAAAGCCTCAGACTCAATATTACAATATGCCCCCTTTTTAAGCTCTACACTAAGTTGTTTCCCACACATGTGTTAAAATGCCACAGGATTTCTACATTAAGATGATGGTGATAACTTTTCCATAACCCTCTATTCATATTAAGTGTAGAACAGCAAAGGCTGAGGCAGGTCACTGCTGTGGAGGATATCCTACTGAGGCAAGAGGAAGAGGGGGTCCCTAGAGATGAAGAGGTCCTCCTGCTTGCAAATGGTTTCATGGACTTTGTATCATATCCTTAAGCTGTGCCTCAACCTCTCCTTCTGCCATGGCACTATGCACATCCTCTTCCCTCCCCCACCTCTACCTGTTCTTTACCTTCTGCTCAGAAAACTGTAAGCAAATCAACATTACCAAGACTACTGGAAAGGATGTGATAATTAAATGCCCCATGGTTCCACTCACAATCCTTGTGACAGCTCAGATCCCTGGCCACCACACCCCATATTTATTACATTGCCCTTATAGAAAATGTATGCTTAGATCTGCATTCAGTCTCCATCAGTTCTTTCCTGGAGGTGGATAGCATTTTTATCATAAATCCTTTGGAATTGTCAAGGATCATTGCATTACTGAGAATAGTTATCAACTTACTTTTGTAATTGAATCACTCCATGCACAGTAGCTGGTGCATAAATGTCAGTAGGTAGATAAGAATATAGATAGATAGATATATAGATAGATAGATAGATAGATAGATAGATAGATAGATAGATAGATAGACAGACAGATAGATAGACAGATAGATGGATAGATAGATGGATAGATAAATAGTAGACAGACAGATAGATAGATAGATAGATTGCTGGATAGACAGACAGATATGTGATAGATGATCGATAAGCAGATAAATAGAAAGACAGTTAAATGATAGATGAATAAGTAGTCAGATAAAGAATTGTGATGATAATGATGATAAATATGAATGAATATACAAAAAGACAGACAGATGATAGACAAGGAGATAGAAAATGATGGTGATGATGATGATGATGAAGATAGATGGGAGGGATGCATGGATGCATGGATGGACAGATCAAGCTCTAGTATACCACAAGTCCTTCTCTAATCACAAAAAGGGATTGGCCTAACAATCGACATGGCTGGGAGGGGAAAGAAGGATATATATGAAGCTTTCCTTTTGCCTACATTATGGCCTACAATTAGATGGATAGTCCTTTGTCTATTAGCACATAGAGTTTGGTCAGACATTGCTATTGGATAGTGAATAGTCCTAGAATTAAATAAGAATAGGAAGTAGAAAGTAGTAGAGTAGAAAATGGAGTAGAAAGCTGGATAATTGAGCAGCTCTTTCAACTATGGGAAGCTGCTTGCAGAACCAAGAACTCATCTCTGTCACCAATGATCCCCCTGTGACACTTCTTGTTGGTAATAGATGATATAGTTAGATAGATAGATGGATAGATAGATAGAAGGATAAATAGAAGGATGATAGATAGGAATAGATAGATAAGAGACAGACAGACAGATAGATAGATAGATAGATAGATAGATAGATAGATAGATAGATAGATGGATAGACACACAGATAGATAAAAGATTATTAGTATCAGCGTTGCACAGATACTCATGGAATGTTTAAGCAAACAAAACGAAAGTCATAGTAAAAGATCTTTAGTAAAACTGGCATATTATCCAGGGGGGAGTTTATGGACAAATATGAACAAAGATCTCACAGGTGTGGGAGGTGTGCATGGCTTGTAATCTGTACCCATGAAAGAAATATCCTTGTTGATGAAGTCATGAATTTTAAGTCTTTAAATCTATAAATAAATCTATGAGCATCTTAGGTCACCAGGCCAAAATGAGTCTATGGTCTGGTAAGTAAGTGGTAATCAGAGAGCAGAAAGCATACAAAAACTCTTCTTCCCTACCTTTTGCCCCTCATGTCAACTAGCCTAAGAGGGCATGTCTTGGGAATGGTCCTGCGAGACTTACCTAAACAACTGTGCTGACCTAGATGCTGCTTCCAGCAAAGCCCCTGAAGATAGTTGACAGTAATGAAAATGTGAGTAGGCGTATATAGCCAGCTAGGGAACATTTCCTTTGGTATTTAATTTTATTTCTAACAACCAGGCAATAAATGTTTCAGGCAAAGACGAAATCTATTTCTTTTCTGGTTACATTGAAATGTGTATGGTCTCACTCTCTGTGTCTCTCTCTGTGTCTATCTTCTCATTCTCTTTCTCTTTCTCTTTCTCTTTCTCTTTCTCTTTCTCTTTCTCTTTCTCTTTCTCTTTCTCTTTCTCTCTTGTCTTTCTCTTTCTCTCTTGTCTTGCCTTTCTCTCTCTTGCTGTCTCTTTTGAAAGAAAAACTCACTGGAGCTAGACTGGCACATTGCTTCTCTTTCCATTTAGAAAACAACCACCTTCATGACTGTCTCATTCTAGATACAACTTGCATGCTTGACAATTTCATGTAAATTAAAATAGTTCGGATATTTTTTTGGATCTTGGGCTAGTCACGACATTTTTGTGCCTCAATTTTCTAGTCTGCAAAGCAAGGATAATAGTATCACCTCCTTCTCAGGGTTGCTGTGAAGATCAGATGATATAATACATGTAAAGTACTTTACAAACAAATTTTAATGCTCTATAGAAATGACAGCTATCAGGGGGAATTCCAGTGAAGATACTCCTTCCACTGATGGAGACTAACTGCTATTATGCAATCTGCAAGCTTTGAGATTTTTTGGGGTCACAGAGAGGGTAAGGATCTTCCCCAGGGTCACACAGCCAGCATGTGGCAAAGGCAGGCCTTGAATCCAAGTTCGTTTGGTTTTCAGGCTGACTTACTAGCTTTGGCATCATGCTGTTTCTCCATGAAGATTTAGTCAATGGTTTTAATAGGTTTCAAAAAGCCATTGTGCCATTGTCCTCCTCTGGTTCCAGATGGAGAAGACATTAAGTTCCTGGTGAGTGTTTAATAGACTTGTGGAATGGAATTGATGTGATAGAGCTGGGATTGGAACCCCATTTTTCTGCCCTTCCCACCCCAAATCACTCCCTCCCCAAACACACATATGCTTTCTGTCTCTGTGTCTATCCTGTCTCTGTCTCTGTCTCTGTGTGTCTGTCTCTGTCTCTCTCTTTCTCTCTCTCTCACACACACATTCTCTCTGTCTCTGTGTCTTTCCTGTCTGTCTCTTTCTCTGTCTCTCTGTTTCTTTGTCTCTCTGTGTCTGTGTGTGTGTCTCTCACAGACACAGACACGCACACACACACGTGCACACACACACGCACACACACACACAGTAAAACAAGTAGTCAAATTTTATGTTTCCACCCCAATTAATAGGAGCCCCACCTTCATGTGAGAGACTGGGGCCACTCTGGCTGCATGTTTGTCAAGTTAGAGCAGAGTCTGCATTGGGGTAGAATTGTCTTTCCATACTAAATGCTTGCTCAGCCAGAAGCACTTTCCCCTCTGCTTGAAATGACTTCTTCTCTTCATGTTGATGGAGTTTCCCCTGCCAACCTTTACTATGAGCTGAATCAGAGCTGTCCAACTTTAGGCTTTCATTGAAACAATAGACAATATATTCCGATTTGTCATTTTAGTGAGAGCTCTGTGGTAGCACAGCTTTGTTTACTAAAGCATTTGTGTAAATTTCTATGCTTGTAGGTGGGCCTCATAAATTGCATGGTGGACTGCATTTTGGAAAGCCCTGAGCTACATCATGAAGCTGAGGGCATCCTGAGCCAGACAGGATTTCAGTGTGCTGAGGCATCCAACTCTCCCACCTCCATAGCCATTCAGAACAAGTGTCTGAGCCTCTCTCCTTCTCCCAAAGGCATTGAAGAGGCTCCTTCACTCTCTTCTGCAGGCCTCCCATGATGGGGAATTCCATCTCTAATGAGTTGGGATGGTGCATTCCATTGCTGGCTAGCTCTGATCAATGGCAAGTCCAAGGCAAAGTCTGCAGTCTCCACCTGGGGAGTGTTCAATGGTTAAAGAAAAGCAAGCTTGTCTGTCAGTACAGAGAAGCTACCAGTCAGCAGAAGAGCTTAGCATTAGTGTTCTATTAAAGAAATGTGGATTATAAATAACTTGGCCTCCAACCTCAAGATTCTGTGGCTGTCATATGTTGCTCCACAAAACAGAGAACAGAGAATTCTAGAGAAATTAGACCCAAATATGACATGAACTATAAATATCTATCAATCAATCAAATGACGAACAAGCACCCATTTAGTTCTTACTATGTGCCAGGCACTGTGTTGGAGACATGAAGAAAAAGCAAAAATAGCCCCTGCTTTCAAGGGGCTAACATTGGGGGGTCAGTAACATGTGTGTACATAAGTATGTGTATATGTGTGTGTATGTGTATGTATATATGTATATATGATACATACAGAGTAGATATGTCACCTTAAAGGAGAAGGCACTGGAGGTAGGGAGACAAAGAAAGGCCTTGTTGAAAAGAGGGGTTCGAGCTGTCTTGAAGGAAATCAGGGAAGCTAAGAAGCAGAGATGAGAAGGGAGAAAATCTTAGACATGGAGACAGTGAATGAAAAAGCTTGGAGGTAAGAGATGGATGGTCCTGTTCAAGAAAGCCCAGTGCAGGTGGATCATAGAATGGGTAGATGGAGTAAGGTATAAGAAAGCTAGGAAGGTAGCAAGGGTTCTGAGTGTAAAGTGCAGTAAAAGCCAAACAGATGAATTCTTATTTGATATTCAAGGTAAGAGGGAGCCACTGGAGTTTATTGAGGAGAGTATGTCAAGACTTGCTCTTGAGGAAACTCACTTTAGCAGTTGATTGGGGAATTGATTGGTGTGGGAAGAGATTTGAGGCACAGAGATCAATGATGAAGCTGTTACAATAGTCTGAGAGAGATAATGAAAATCTGAACTAGGGAGGGACTAAGTGAGTATAGAGAAGGGGACACATACAAAAATGCCATTGAGGCAGGAACAACAGGATTTGACAATGGGTTGGACAGTGGATGAGTGTGAATAGGGAGCTGAGGAAGATCCTGTGATTGTGAGCATGGATAACTACAAGGTTGGTGGTGCCCACCCACAGTAATAGGGATGTTCGTAAGGGGAGAGTATTTTTTTTTCTTTTTTGGAAGGGGTAGAGTTAAACTATAGAACCTCAGAGGAAGAAAGAACTTTTGAGACTGTATTCAGAAGTGCAGTCTCCAGAGGTGGAACTGAGGTTTCTGGCAAATTGTCCCTGGAGATTGATCATTTCTTCTCCCTATTGCATAGCCTCCATTCATCCCACCCCCAAAGTCAGGCCCTTATGGCCCAATTCTTTTATTCTTCCTTTCCCAGTAGTGACCAGCATTGGCTTTATTGCTCATAAAGCACCATTTGTTGTTCAGTCATTTCAGTCATGTCTGACTCTCCCATGACTCCATTTGGGATTTTCTTGGAAAAGATACTGGAGGGATTTGTCATTCCTTCTCCAGATCATATTGCAGATGAGGAACTGAGGCAAATGATGTTATGTGACTTGCCCAGGGTCACACATCTAATAAATGTCTGAGGCAATTTGAACTCAAGAAGATGAGTCTTCCTGACTCCAGACCCTGCACTCTATCCACTGCAGCACCACTTAGTCGTGCACAAGCACCATAGTATGGCAGAGAGAAGACTGAATTTAATCAGTTAGGGCCTAATTAGTTCCTGCTAATTATTATTGTATGACAATGACAACATAACCCAAAGTGCTGTGTTAGCTGACTGTGTGTAATTCAGAACCTCCTGGGATTTCTTCAGGCTACTGGAAAAGTCAGTCACTCTTCTCTCACAGCCTCAGGGATTGGATAAGTATTGAATCCCAGTATCTCACAGCTGGCCATGACTGCTGAGATCACACAGCCCCACCCACAGCAGAATGAGAATCCTCCCTACTATATATCCCTAACAAGCAGTTATCCAGTTTCTACTCAAAGACTCTATTGAAGGAAACCCCAAAAGACCTCCCCATTTTCTTACATGATCCATTATGACCCTCTATTATTCTCAGAATAATAGGATCAGAGATGTATGCCTGCAAGGGATCATGGAGATGTGTCCAGTAACATTCTGTACTACGGTTACCCTGGGTTGGGATCTTACCATCCTCCTATACTGTGAATACCATGAGGACAAGAATGGAATTCTTCATGGTGCTAAAGAAATGTTTGCTGAATGTATGTATGCATGTATGTAGGTATGCATTTATTTGTGTATATATAAGTGTATGAACGAATAAACAATGCTTCTCTTGCCCCTCCACTGAGAGTTAACAAATGACTTCACCAAAAAGGGAATCCATTGCTTTAATTTACTTTCTCTGCTGATGCTGTAAGTTGTCCTTGCCTCAACCTTGGTCGATATGTTTCTAAGTGCCCTGGGACAGAGCTGGTTCTCACTTTCAGAAAACTCATTTTAATTCTCTGCTTCTGAAAATGGCTATCTCTGCAGGGTTTCTCTGCAGACACTGAAGGCTCATCAAAAGGCACTTCTGATATTCATTAAGTGTGGCCCTGGTCACACCCCAGGTAGGGTAAGAAGCATTTCCTAACAACCTGCCAAATAACCCAAGAGCCCCATAGGAATGACCCCATTCCCTTGACCTGCCATTAGAGAGGGATTATCCTTTTTCTTTTCCAAAGTTTCTGTTCTGTAAGGGAGGATGCCCAGATGGGCATGGCCTCTGCTGCCTAGCCTAGTGCCCATGTGCCTAGTTCTAAATTGCTTCCTAAAATGGTTGGAACAATTCCTAGCTCCATTGACCGTGTGCTAAAATGCCCATCCAACATGGACGATTCCCACATTTTGTCTTCGTTGCCAATTTGCTAGATGTGAGGGGGAAGCCTCATAGTTGCTTTATCTGCATTCTCTGATCATTGATGATTTGGAGCATTTAATTCAAATGGTTTTAATAGCTTCTTTCTTCTGAAAACCCTTTGTTCATATCTTCTGACTCCTAATGCATTGGCATATCCCTTACATTCCATAAATCTTCTCTCTTCCTGATATCTTCCTACATATCTGTTCCTTCTTAGTTTTCCTTCCTAGTTCCTTTTCATTCCTCTGTTCCATAAATATAAGTACTTCCCATAGGGATGTCTCAGCCCTTTTATTTTCTGTCTATATATTCTTTCCCTTGGTGATGCCATCCTTTTTATGTTTCTATGCAAACGACTCCCAGATCTCTTATAAATACCCCTAGACTCTCCATGGGGCTCCAGCTCCATATCTTTAATGGTTTGCTATGAAGATCTACCTAGATGTCCCTCTGCCATCTCAAACCCAACATTTGCCAAATTGAATTCATCCTCACCTTCCTTAATCCCTGCCTCTCCTCCAATTTCCCTATTTCTGTTTAGTGATCTATTGTCTTCTAGTTAATTGGGTCATGCATGTCTGAGCTATCCTTGGTTTTTTCTGTCCTTCTGTCCCCTCCCCCACTGATATGCAATGACTTACCAGGCCTTGTTTTTTTTTTAATTTCCAATTACATGTAAAACAATTTGTAACATTAATTTTTAAAAATTTTGAGTTCCAAATTCTCTTACTCCCTCTCTCCCTCCCCTCATTGAGAAGGCAAACAATTTGATATAGGTTATATGTGTACAGTCATGCAACACACATTCCTATGTTAGTTGTATTGTGAAAGAAAACACAGACTAAAAAAACATGAAAAAAAGTAAAAAGAAAATTATGCTTTGATTTGCATACAAACCTAATCAGTTATTTTTCATGGGGTAGATAGCATTTTTATCATAAGTCCTTAAGAATTATCTTAGATCATTGTATTGTTAAGAATAGCTAAGTCATTCATAGCTGATCATTGTACAATATTGCTGTTACTCTGTATAATGTTCTCCTGGTTCTGCTCAGTTCACTTTGCATCACTTCATGTAAGTCTTCCCAATTGTTGCTTTTTTTTCCTGAAAACATCTTGCTTGTCATCTCCTATGTCACAATATTATTCCATCACAATCATATAACACAACTTGTTCAGCCATTCCCTAACTGATGGTCATCCCCTCAATTTCCAATTCTTTGCCACCGCAAAAAGAGCTGCTATAAATATTTTTGTACCTATAGGGACTTCAGGGTTTTTTTAATCTATTTTTGATTTTTAGTCTATTTTTGGTTTTGTTTTATTTGAGATCATGATTGCTACCTCTGCTTTTTTTTTTTTACTTTGGCTGAAGGATAATAGATTCCGCTCTAGACCTTTACGTTTGTCTCTCTTCTTCAGGTGTGTTTCTTGTAAAAAACATATTGTAGGATTCTGTCTTTTAATCCACTGTTATCCACTTCAGTTTTATGAGTGAGTATATCCTATTCATATTCACAGTTATGATGACTAACTATTCCCCCCATTCTACTTTCCCCCTGTTTATCTTTCTCACTCTTTCCTTTCACCCTGTCCCTCCTCGACACTGTTTTTCTTCTGACCTGTTGTTGTTTGCTGTTGTTGTTGTTTTCTTCATTTCAAAGGACCAATGACATCACATATCTTGATTCATGGGTAAATTAGATCTAAGAAAGCTTTGCTTTCTTTTCCAAAGTCATCAAAGTCCAGTGGCAAGACAAAAGTCATGACAACTAGTGAAGGCCCAGGGTGCAGTGGATGACCTTGGTGTCTTTGATGTCTGACCAAGCTCTAAGCACTCCACCATGTCTGCTTCAGCCACTTTCATGGCTGTTGGAACAGATGTTCTCATTCACTCATTCTACCAGAAGAAATCTTTAC
Organism: Phalanger gymnotis; assembly: GCA_028646595.1. Taxonomy (NCBI): domain Eukaryota; kingdom Metazoa; phylum Chordata; class Mammalia; order Diprotodontia; family Phalangeridae; genus Phalanger; species Phalanger gymnotis. The sequence continues at coordinate 14,221 of JAQQSZ010002676.1, forward strand.
ATGCTTGGGGTAGACACCTCTGTAACTCACCGATGGGTTTGTGGCCCATTGGTTACCTTCAACCTCATTTAGCTTGTCTTCCAGGATAGTTTACTGGAAGTATAGCCACTGCACATGCTACAGCTTCTTTAAGCCAAAGGTGAGAGTTGAGTACCAGGTGGATGCCGCATGTCCATGAACAACCCTGAGACAGCCTTTTCTCTTATCCCACTTTTCTCCTACTTCCCTGTAGGGTAAGATGGATTTCTATACTCAGCTGTGTGTGTATGTTATTCCCTCTTTGAGCCAATACTGATGAGAGTAAGGTTCAAGCATTGCCTGCCACTACAACCCCCATGTTCCCCTCCACCGTAAAAACTCTTCTTTTGCACCTTTTTATGTGAGATAATTTATCCCATTGTACCTCTCTCTTCCCCTTTTCCCAGTTCATCCTTCTTTATCACCACCTAATTTCATTTTTT
>JAQQSZ010002677.1:0-14681 GCA_028646595.1 Phalanger gymnotis
TTTTTTTTTGTATTAATAATATGACATTATCATAAGGTCATAGGTTTAGAGCTCAAAGGCACCCAAGAGGGCATCTGGTCCAAGCCCCTCACTTTAGAGGTGAGGAAACTGAGGCCCACAAAGAGAATAAGCATCAAAAGTGTGATGCCATCTTTCTGAGAGTATGAAAAATGACATCTGCAATTTTTTCCATTAAAAAATCTTTGCTTTTCTAAGATACTTGGAAATGATCATATAGGGCCTTCAAAATTGTATTGTATACAGCCTGGACATCTCCTGTGAGTACTTATTCTGTTCCAGCTACTACTCCTGATTTTATCTTAATTATGATTTTTATTTAATTCTTTCACCATTATAGTAGATGATGTAGTAATAAGTAAGGAGAAAAAAGTGGCCATGGAATCATATGTTACCTAAATATCCGGAAGTGTGAGTTTCAAAATGTTAATAAAAATGATAGGTGGGATCCTAAGTCATAAAAATCTACAGACGAGGCTGACCAAATAAGAATGGGAATCTCCTAATAAAGGAATTTTGAATAAATTAACGATAATGGTTACAATGAGGAAGAAAAGAGGAAAATATCTAGAAAGACCCTGTGGATACACAGGAAATTTATTGGACCAACTTAGAGTTTTAACAGAGCCGTGTAGAAGAGGGAAGCAAGGGAAGGTGATGGAGAATCATTTGTTCTCAAGGCTAACATCAGGAGTGCTAAAGTTAAGAATGTATTTAAAGCCTGAGAAGAATTCTAAGGATGGAAACATGTTCTTCTAGTTATGTTGTAAGCAAGATAAAAGTCGAAGAAAGGATAGACCTATAGCTTGGAGAAAATCGACCAACGACAACAGATGACGGGTAGAGGGGAAAATTCTTCAGTTCTTATTTTGAGCCTGTTTTCTCTCATCGAGAAGGACAGAACAAAATTACTTACCAGGGAATTGGAATCCATGTGGGCAGATAGTAAAGGAGCACTTAACCACATTCAGTGAGTTTAATTCTGTATGGCCTGGCTGAAGGATATACTAGTGGACTCAAAGAACTGATAGTTGGGGTTATTAAATTACTGTCAAGGCTCTTAGTACAAATGCAGAGAATTTTTGGCTTCTGGGGGAGCGGTGGGGGAACAGGGAGGACTTGAGCTGAATAGAGAGAAGGAAACTGCATGAGTGACTTGGAGGAGTTTGAACAATTGATGTAGGTAAGAGGCTGAATTGTGGGAGGAGAAATTGGGTGACATTAGGGAGAAATTAAGAAAGTTTGAAGAATGATTTCCTGGGCCACACACTGCTCTAGATCCTATAGCTAGGTTGAAAAAGAAGCAAGATCAATGAAAATTAAGGAAGGTCTATGAAGTAAGGAAGTATGGACTAGAGCAAGGGAGAAATCCAAATAACTACTTTGGGAAAAGCAGCATCCTGAAGAGAATGATGCCATTTTGGGTTGGGAGAATAAGGTAAGTCTTAATGGAGACAGCTACACCCAAACTAAGTTTGGAAGGAAGGTAATTATTTCAAGAGGCAGAGATGAGAAGTGTATTATTCACATGGGGCTTAAATTGTGTGAATGCACGGACATGTGGGAAGGCAGGGCATATGTTGGGGGAACTACAATGAAAGTAGCCAAGTTTGGCTGAAATAGAGAGGGTCTGAAGTGGTGTAATGTCAGGTGGAAAACTAAATTGGAACCAGACAGTACAGCACTTTAAATTCCAGGCTTAGAAATTTGTATTTTATACTAGAGACCATAGAGAGCTCTAGCATGTTTTTGAGCAGGACAGTCAAATAGTCAATTGTCAGGAAAATTATTGTGGAAGTCTCAAAGATGGATTAGAGAGGGTAGAAACTCAAGGCTAGAAGAAAAGTCAGAAGGTTATTATAATAACTTACATAGAATTGGAAAAGAGAAAAGCATGGATCTGAGAGATATTTTGGAGCCAATTTTTTGGATATTAGGTAGGAATAGGAAAATATCAAGAATAACTGAATTTATGTATGCTGAGTGAGTGGAGCAGAGCTGGGAGAACACTGTACACAATCACAGATGTATGGATTCTGTGATAGCTAACCCTGGTGGACTTTGCTCTTCTCAGCAATACAAGGTGCAGGGATAACTCCAAAGGACACGTGATGGAGAATGCTGTCTACATCCAGAGAGAGAACTGTGGAGTCTGAATGCAGGTTGGGGCACATTTTGTGCTGGCCTCTTTTAACCTTGTTTTTTTCTCTCTTGTTTATGTTTTTGGGTTTTATTTGGTCCTGTTTCTTCTTTCTCATGATTCATTCCATTGATCATGATTCTTCTTTACAACTTGACTATTGTGTAGATGAGCTCGATGTGAAGTTATATGTGGAAGATATATTGGATTTCTTGTCGTCTTGGGGAGGAAGAGTGAGGGAGAAGAAAATCTGGAGCTCAAAATTGTGTAGAACTGAGTGTTGTAAACTAAAAAGAAAAAATCTAAAAAAAAAGAATAACTGAATTTGGGAGGATGAGTGACTGGAAGGATGTCATCAGATGAACTTGGGAAGTTGGGAAGACATATCTAGGAAGCAAGGTTAGTTCTGGACATGATGAGTTTCAGTTACCAATGTGATAAGTAGGAGAGGATGTTTAGCATCTGGCACACAGGTTGAAATGAAGCATTGGAGCTGAGTAGAGATTCATATTATATGCATACACACACAGTCATAGCAGGGGTGGGGAATCTGCAGCCTCAAGGTCACGTGTGGCCTTCTGGGTCCTTGGGTGCAGTCTTTTGACTGAGTCCAAGTTTTATAGAATACATCTTTTTGTTAAGGGGATTTGTTCCACGAAGTTTGGATTCAGTCAAAGGGCTACACTTGAGGACCTAGAGGGCCACATGGGCCTTGAGGCTGCAGGTTGCTCACCCCTGAATCACAGACTGTTTCAGTCCTCACAGCTACTTTTCAGGAAAGCAACCACTGGGGAGACACCTTCACCATCCTCACCATTACCAATACTAATTAACAACTGCCACAGCTACAGAGGATCCACAAAAGAAAATTCTTGCCACCAAAGTCCCTGGCACTGCCAGGTGTTTTGACATCAGAAATGGATGTGATTTTATCAATGCAAATGATATTAAAGTAGATAAATGACCCTTTGCCTGAGAACTAATAGAATTTCCCATCAGTCTTATAGCTGAACCCTCCTACAGATGTTATCTGTTAGAATGTGTGCCCCTTGAGAGTAGGGACTATCTTACTTTGCTTTTTGAATACCTAGCTCTAAGTACAATGCTTGGCACATAACGGATGCTTAAAAATGCTTTCATTCATTCATTTACTCCTCAGCATTGATAAATGAATCACCAGACATGGATGAGATCACCAAAGCAGATAATACAGAGAAAAGAGAAATGGGTAGAGGAAAGAACAATTGGGGGATAATAACAAACCAGTGAAGGAAATTGAGAATGAGTGGGCAGGAGAACCAGGAGAGAGATTAATTTTACAGAAGTCAAGGAAAAAGAAAGTTTCAAAAGAAGGAGAGGCTGGTCAATAATGTGAAATGCCACAGAAAGGTCAAAGAGGATGAGGACAGAGAAAAGACCATTGAATTAGGCAATTAAGAAGTCATTGGTGATCTTGAAGAGGGCAGTTTCAGTAGAATGGCAGGGTAAGTCAGACTGTAATGGGTTCAAAAGTGAGTGGGTGGTAAGGAATTTACAGCAACAAATATAAACTACTCCTTATAGAAATTTAATAGAAAATGGGAGGAGATTTGTAGGTTGATAGCTCCAAAGGATAAGTCACTGGAATTTTGCTTTTTGTTTTTGTTTTTGAATAAGGAAGGCCTGTCTTTGTAAGTAGACACCCAGGAAGAAGTCATAAAAAGTGAGAGACTGAAGATGAGAGAGGAATATGATTGATGGAGCAAGGTCCTGCAGAGGATCAGAGGGAATGGATCAAGTGAACATGTGGAGAGTTTATCTATGGCAAGGATTAGTGCTTTTATAAGATTTCAGAAAAAGAGGAAATAATATGAGGAATAAAAGAGGCTTTGAAGTAGCAAAGATAGGAAATCAGAAGATCATAAATTCAGAGCTAGAAGGGAGTTTAGAGGTCATCTGATCATTTTGCAGATGAGGAAAATTAGGCTCAGAGAATTTAAGTTATTCACTCAAGAATACACAGGTAGTAAGAGCTGGGATCTGAACTTACTATTAGTCCTCTGACTTTCTTCCTTCCTTCCTTCCTTCCTTCCTTCCTTCCTTCCTTCCTTCCTTCCTTCCTTCCTTCCTTCCTTCCTGCCTGCCTGCCTGCCTGCCTGCCTGCCTTCCTTCCTTCTTTCTCTATTTATTAAGTGACTATTATATGCCAGGCACTGTACTGAGTGCAGGGGATAAAAAGACAAAAGGCAAACAGTCCCTGGCCTCAAAGAGCTTACATTCTAACAAGGGAAAAATATACATGTGTAGATAAATGCAAAGTATAGCCAAAGAAAATTTGAGGTAGCCTTTGAGGTGAGTCTTGAAGAAAGCTGGGTTGGAGGTGAGGCAGGATTCCAGGCACAGGGTACAACTCCTTTAAGACACAGAAACAGGAGAGAGAATGCTGTGAACAAGGAGAAGCAAGCAGGCCAGTTTGTCTGTAATGTAAAACTCATGGATGGGGGCGGGGTCATGTGCAATCAGAATGGAAAGGTAAGTTGGCGCCAGATTTTGAAGGACTTGAAATGCCAAACGCAGGACTCCTAGTCGAGTTCTCTGGCAGCTCACTATTGAGCCCTGAATCTTTCCTTCCTTATGTCAACAACTGTGGGCCCATTTAACTCCCACACCCTCTTTAGAAAATGAACTGTGTTTGAATTTTGTGACAGCTCTTCCTCTTTAAGCCCTTTAGAGACCTGACTGTATAGAAAGTTCTTATGCTTAGAAATCTAAAAATGGACACCGAGAAGCCTCATTCTCTGGGACTATAGCCACAATCAGTAAGAAGCTATTTAAGTATGGCTATGCATCCAATTACTGTACTTATTCATCACGAAGATTGTTACTGCCATTCCCTTCATCTTTTTTACCTTAAGGATGCAGGCTATTTATTGCCCATGGAGGGCTCGCTTCGCCACTCTTAGAGATGTTGGTGAATCGAGGGCAGTCAATGACTGAGAGAGCAAGTGAGGGATTTAAATCTTTATGCTTCCTGGCTGTTGTTCTTCTGTCATATCCTTCTTTTAAAAGGGTTTGGGGTTTTCTTCTCATTACATATGCATAACTTCCATTAGTGTTAATCACATGCTCCATTTTAGAGCCGTTTTGGCCCCTCCGGTTAAATGGGCGTTTAAGCAGTTTTTAATGCATTATATGTGCTTATTTTTTAAACGAGTATTATATGCCCAATTGACTGGAATGAATGCAAAGTCCATCAGGTGAATACAGATTTATAATTGTTTTTAAAGCATGTATTATTTACTCGACAGACCATGACAGCCCTTTTGGAATCATTCCAGCTGAGAGTAGAAATACTTGTTTATGTCAATACCAAATAAACCCTCATCAAATCTCCCATAGATGTTCTCCTTCTCATTGAAAAGCTCATCTGAATAATCCTTTTCTCTGCATGTGTGTTTGTTTTATGCGACCAAATGAAATAAAAATATTGTGCATTGATTTTTTTGCTGCATTCCCACAGTATGTGAAGTAAGAAAAAAAAAGTTACACAAGGCCTCATTAACAGGATTGTAGATTTATACTGGAAGAAGCCTTAGAGACCCATCTAGTTCATCTCTCTTATTTTCCAGATGAGGGACTAAAGCCCTGAGAGGTTAAATTATTTTCCCATTGTCATATAGTTAATAAACCTTAGAGCCAGGATTCACACCCAGGTCATGTACACTTTTTTTCCATGTACACTCTTTTCACAATACCAACCTGAATAAATAATTCATATTTAAACTATTAGATCAGTGGTGTTTTTCAAAGTAAAAAAAAAATAAGGCCACTGAATTGGACATGAGGATCTCTGTGGGCTGTGCATTGACTTAGAAAACCACATATTAGCATTATATACGTTCTATTGTGTTTTGGGTTATTTTGTTAAATGTTTCCCAATCGCATTTTAATCTGGTTCTGGGCCAGTCCTGAGTGTTATGGACAGTATGCTGTCAATTCGATGCCTCTGGGCTAGATTATAAACTCCTTGAAGGCAAGGCCTGTATCTAACTCATTTTTGAATCTCAGTGCCTAGAACAATCCCACTGACATGTTAGACATTCAATTAATTTTTATTTCCCTGAATTACTAAATCTTTGAAGGTGTATCCATGCTGTCTTATGTTTTTGAATGTTGATGTGGACCAAGAGAAGAAATCTTTTTATCTCGTTTATTATCTAATTCTTGAAACAATAGAACTTCTTAAAAAATCCTATGTAAATACCCCAAGTAAAAATCACTTGATAGGCACAATATGGCCAGTTGGCCCACACGCCTATAACTTTTGAGAAATTAGGTAATGGACCCCAGTAAAATGCAATTTATTTTGTCTTTACTTCAGATGTACTCTGGCCTTTTTTCAGGATTAGTACCTGGTAGGGAGAAGGGTGGGGTGGGTAGAGAGAAGAATATTGAGATGACTGACTGAATTATATGGGAATGGTCTGGAGAGACATTCTATCCTTAAATGATTCTATGCCTACATTTTCTTCTTGTCTGGTACAAAGGGCAAACTTTTTTTTACTCCATTTGAAGTGATAAATTAGTTGGCCTGAGGAAAACAGTGAGAGACCCTGCTTGTTTCCCAGTAATTCCATAGTGTTCTGCAGTAATACTATTAATTATCAATAATTAACTGATTGTTTAATGGCAATGATTTGGCAAACAATCCCCTCCTACCTGATAGGACATTTCTAACATTTAAATTACCCCTTTAGCTTAAGATAATTGTCTTTAGACAGTGGCTTTTAACCTGGGGTCTGTGAACTATTTAAAAAAACATTTTGATAACTACATTTCAATACTTTTGTTGTTCAGTTGTGTCTGACTCTTTTTGATTCCATCTGGGGTTTTCTTGGCAAAGATACTGGAGTGGTTTGCCATTTCCTTCTCCAGATTGTTTTTACAGATGAAGAAACTGAGGCAAACAGGGGTATGTGACTTGCCCAGGGTCACACAGCTAGTCAGTGTCCAAGGATGGATTTGACTTAGGTCTTCCTGATTCTAGGCCTAATGCTCTATCCATTGAGCCATCTAGCTGCCCTGCATTTCACTCTAATTGGTATCTATGCCTGGGATTTTCCTACTTCCTCCGTTTTCTTTTAGTTCATAAGTGTGTGTGTGTGTGTGTGTGTGTGTGTGCGCGCGCGCGCGCGTGTGCGTGGCTTTCTCTCATTATAATGTACCTCCTTGAAGACAAGGACTATTTTTTAATTTTGCTTTTATTTGTATCCTCAGTGCTTAGCACAGTGCCTGGCACACAGTAAATGCTTAATAAGACAGTGTTTCCTTACTTTCTTTGTAATCCTATGGATTCTATTTTATGCATTTAAAAATATTATTCTGAGAAGAGGTCCATAGGCTTCATCAGACTACAAAGGATTTCATGACACAAAAAAAGGTTAAGAACTCCTGTGGTCATAATTAAAATGCACACATTACCCGGGAGGGGAAGGTTAGGCAAAGGCATTACCCCTCTCCCATTAAGAGACCTGATTATGCTTTATGTGCCCTTGTCATTTTCTGGCTTGTTATTATGTGCATAGCTTCCTCCTCCTCCCTCTTCAATTGTCTTCCCCCTCTGTCACTCCAGCTTTCTATGGCTTACTCTAGGAATTGTAACCAAACGAGCTGTAATCAAATGTATACTACCACTCTTTCTGGTTAGGACATATTAACTGCCTGCCCTATTGTTCCACTCACCATCCCTGTGACTTCTCAGACCAAAACAAAGACCCTTATATATGTTAACTGCCCCTATTACAGTGTTATCCAAAGTGAGGTCCTTGGCCTGACCCCATGAGGTCAAACAAATGGAGAGTGGGAATATGGGTCCTACCCTCTGAATTGTTGGCTTGTGTCCAACATAACCACTCCAACCCTTCATCCACGATTAGCTAAACATCTCTCCTCAGCGTCCCCCCACCCCTGCCATTCTCCTCCTACAACCACGCCCTGTTATTAGGCTTTGAAAATGGTTATAATAACCTCCCCTATCTTGCACCCCAGATTACCTTTTGGCTGTTTCTGGCACCACTAAGTTGGGAGAGCAAGTACTCAGGGGCAGAGTAAGACCCTATCCTTCTTCAGGGTATTTTTGTTTGTTTATTTCTTTTTGGTGGGAAAGACTGATCAAATAGCACAGGGTGAGAAGACATGGATGAGCTATGATGTGCATTGCTGATATATTATCTTCCCCACCCCCCCCACCAAAAAAATCACCCATCTTCCAAACTTTTTATTTCCACTGAGGGTACCACCATCCTTTCAATCTGCCAGGTTTTCAACCTGTTTCTTATCTTCAGATAAGAAATGATGGTGGTGTCTTATTTGCCACATCTGAAAAATAAATATAATGATTTATTAAGCACAGTCAACAAGGGATTTCTTCCATTCAGATCTCTGTTTTTATAAGGTACCTTTTTTCAACCATGAATCATTAAAACCAAGTATCAGAATAAACTGAAATTAGAATCAAGACTTCAAATTAGTGTTTCACAAAGTGTTTAACAGATTATTTAAAAAGGAAATAAAGCACATTCAATCAATTTGTTCTTACCAAAATATTGTTGTTAATACTTTAGTAAAAAGAAAAGTTTGTGTGCCATTAACAAATGGAATATTATTTTCAAAATATTATTTCATCTTAGCCTTTGTTATTTATGTTTGTGTGAAAGATTTACAGTTTATATAGTTATTTGTATAGTAGTAAATATATACAATTTATAAATAAGTTTTAAAATAATTGTAACAATTTATAAATACAGACATCAGGTTGCATGTTCAATTTTTTAAAAACTATTGATAAAGACACATGATCAAAGAAGTTTAGATACCTCTATCCTATTTGAGTGCAAACTCCATAAGGGGCAGGCTGCCTTACTTTTGAATTCGTATTCCTGTTCTTCATCCTTTTGTCTTCTAAGAGGACCAATGACATCAAGATGCTGGAGTAAAATAGAGGATGATGTGTGATGACTTGACTTGCTATGAATTGGATTTAAGTGAGGCAGAGTGGCACAACGTCATCAGCCTCACTCTCTCTTCCAGGGGCATTAAAGTCCAGTGGCAGAGAAAAAGTCAGGACAACTGGTAATGGCTTAGGATGCAGTGGATGACCTTGGCATATTAGAAGTCTGACCATCCTGTAAACACTCCCCAGCACCTTCTTCAGCTGCCTTCATGGCTATTGGACCAAATTGTTTTCATCTGCCCATTCTGCCAGAAGAAGTCTTCACACGGTTGGGGTAAATATCTCCTAAGTCCCTGATAGTTCTGAGGCCTGTCAGTTACCTTTAACCTGGTTTAGTCCATCTGCCAAGACAGTTTCACCAGGGTCTGGCTGCTGCACATGCTACAGCTCCGTGGAGCTGTAAGGTGAGAGTTGGGTGACAGGTAGCATCAAAGGTGGATGAACAGCGATCCCTCACACTAGAGGTGCTAGTCCTCTTTGAACACTCCCCATTCCCTTTGTATTCCTAGCATTTAGCACAATGTATGACATATAGTAAACATTTAATAAACTTTTCCATTCATTCATGTCTTCATCACAGGTTCATTTGTTACAGTAGCTGTTGTCCTTTGGGAAAGAAGAGAACAGCACCCTGAAGCAGTGAGGCAGAGTGGGAAACAAAAACAAAAAACAAGCAGAACACTAGACTGGGGGCCAAGAGACTTGACTTTGCCACCAACTAACTGTAATCTTGGGCAAGTCACTTAACCTATCTTAGTTTGGCTTCCCTCATTTGTAAAATGAGGAGATTGGTCTAGGCGATCTCTTAGGCCCACTCTGGCTCTACCACTCTTTGAGACAGTCACAACACAGATAAATATTCAAGGGCAGGACAGAGGTAGGGAGATCCAGGAGTGTGAAGGAGAGTGTAAGGTAGAACACCTGGGCAGAGAGACAGGATTGTAATAACAACCATCCCTTCTATTTGCCCCTACATTATCTCACTTGATCCTTGCAATAATCCTGTGGGGGTAGGTAGGACAGATATTATCCTATTTCATTTTCTATTTTTTCTCTCTGTACAGAGTCTTCATAACACCTTTACAAACTTTTAACTGTAAGGATCAGGGTTAAGACTATATAAGGCAAGAAATAATTTGTAAATGACATTTAAAAAACTAATTTACCAAAGTTTTGGACAACTGCATCACATAGTTATGTATAATGTATTCTTATTTCAGGTCCTGTGACAAATGAAAAATGGTTCCCAAAGACAAGAAGGTAAACCGTGCCTGTGGTTAGCTGAATAGGAGCCCTTATCAGCCAGGAGATGAAAAATCACCACTTGTTACTAGAAAGATGCCCTGCATAAAAATTCAGTTTTTAGATGGATGAAGTTCAAATTTAAAAACTGCTAAGAGCTTTGGGAGAACTCTCTCTCTTTCTCCCCCCCACCCCCGTGACACACATTCACCACATTCACATATAAATACATATTCCTGCTATCCTTTGTGATTAGATTATTGTAGCATCAGGCTCTCTCTCTCTCTCTCTCTCTCTCTCTCTCTCTCTCTCTCTCTCTTTCTATCTCTGTCTCTTTTGAAGACAAGCAGATCTGTTTTCTACACTGTACACATGAGAACGTTGTGCTTTGGTTAGTGGCTGTAGCCTCCATTTGCAAAATCAGGGCTTGTTTGCCCATCTCTCTGCAGCAAGACTTGAGGTCAGCCTGAGGCCTTTGTCTGAGGAGAGCCAGCCTATTGCTGATTGCTGCATGCCGGGTCTGCCTGTCTGCTGCAGCTGTTTCCCCTGGTTCACAGCTATACAGCAGTAGCTGAAGCAGTTCATCAGAACCTCCTTGAATCATTTCTTCTCTTTTTCATGTTTACTGCTGTTTCACATCAACTCACCACACAGAAGCTGTTTGGAGGTCCTGCTGTCAGCGCTTCTCGGGAGCTGTACTGTGCAGACCATCACAGACAGCTGTGTTGCAGTGACCATGGCTTCAATGCTGGTAGGCTGACTTCTTTCTAGGGCCTCATGGCTGATGACTCTAAGGGTGGGCAAAGCATGCTAGGAAATTGTAAAGGATAGAGGGAAAGACCAGCAATGAACCCTCAGGTTCAATGGGGCCAGATATAATTCAGGGGTATTATCCAGCCTAAGCCAGAGTAAAACAGCAAGGGAGGTTATGAGTCACAGAAAAGAGACCGATTGAATATTTCGACTAAGTAATATATGTATGTTGTTTTCCAGTAGAAGCAGTCTTTTATCTATACTTAAGACACCTACCTACTTGGCTGTGAGAGATTCTTTTCCTTTTTTAGCTTTGAAGAGTTGGAATATCATATTTTTAGGTGATAAAGAGAACTTTATTTGTATGTGGAACTGCATTTGTATGTGTATCTTTTTATTCCCTGTTCCTTTGGGAGGAGGGTAAGAAGTCACTAGTTAGCCAAATGATAAACCCCTTGGCATTTGCCCAGGTTTGCAAACTTAGATCCATTCTCAATTCTCTCATGCCACGCCCCTGACCCCACCAATAGCTAATCATTTGCTAAATCTTGTCCATTATACCTCCACAACATCCCTTGAATCCATTCCCCTCTCTCTTCTCACATGGCCAACTCCATTATTAAGGCCTGACTCACCTCTTTATTGGGCTATTACAATAACCACCTAATTGATCTCCTTTCCTTGTCTTTCCCCTCCCTGAACTACCTCTAACCAAATGTCAAAATAATCTTCTAAGACCCAGGTTTGTTCATGTAATTGCATGGCTCAAACATCTCTAGTTGCTTTCTCTCGCCACTTCAGGTTGGCATTTTAAAAGTCCTTCAGAATAAGGCTCCAGCCTACCTTTCCAGACTTTTTCATGTTACTTCTTTTCATAAACTTTAGGTTCTAGGCACATGCCTAGGCACTTGGCGTTCTCCGGTCTCTGAATTCCATTTTTTACCTCCGGGCCTTTGCATAAGCTGTTCTTCATGCCAGGAATACTCTTCCTTCTCACCTCTGCCTTGTAGAATATTTATCTTCTTCAAAGCTCAACTCAGTTTCTGCTTGTCTGAAGCCTTTCTTAATCCCTCTAGTTCAAGGGCTCTTAACCAAGGAGTCTATGGAGAGATTTGAGGGGGTTCTTGAACTTTGATTAGAAAAAAATTACATCTTTATTTTCACTAACCTCTGACAAAAATTTAGCTTTTTCTTAAATTATGAATGTAGACAAAACATTGTTCTAGGGAATATGTAGCCTTCCTCAGATGTCACAGGGGTCCATGGCAAACAAGAAGTTAAGAACCTTTGCTTCAATTACTGATCTCTCCCTCTTCAAATTATCTTTTTTTTTTAAACCATTTGAGTACCTAATGTATCTCCCCAGGAGAATGCCCTGTTTTGAGGGCAGGGACTATTTTTCATTGCATTTGTATCTTCTGTGCCTAGCCCAATGCATTATATCTCGTCAGTACTTACCAAGTGATACTGAATTGAATTTAATAGAATACTTACCTTTTCAAGTTTCTTCTGATAGAATCAGCCAGTAACTTAAGACTATAATCCCTACTTACTGTTTTTAAGCCTCAATCTGACCCCAAATCTTGATATATTTTGAGGGTGGGAGGATCAGACTTTGATAAGTGGGCCAATAAGATTAAAGATGAAGAATGAGCAGAGTTCTAGATCTCCCTTCCTCATTTTGTTCAGCTCAGGGCTGAAGCTAAGGTGAAGACTAAGAAAATTGCAAATACATAAGTAGGACAGTTTTGAAAGAAATATGTTGATTTTATTTACACTTTTAAAAATAACATGTAAATAACAGAGGTTTATAATTTCCCATAATCTTTCTTTATGTGTTCTACTTTGCGTGTGGAAATGTTCTCAGTTTCTGTCTCTGTCTCTTTCTCCCTCCCTCTCTCTGGTGTCAATTAATTCAGAATTTTTATAAAAAATGCCTAACCCTATTGCAGTGTTGTTTTGCCCAGAATCTTTAAGTTTTGGGTCCTTCTGGCAAGGTCCCTGCTTCTCCTGGAGATTTACTGCATGAAGGGATACCTGAGACATCTAAGCCTGGTTGAGTTTCATAAGCTGTGATGTATTAGCTGTCCTGTGGCAATGTCACTTTATCCTAACTCTTTCAATGATTCTATCCTGTTGCATAGTAGGTGATGGTGATGGAAATACTCTCCGTGGCATCAGTGCAAGGTCTATGTCTTTCAGCCAAGTAGGAGGTTGGACTTTATCCTCTGATATGAAACATTCATAAGTTATAAGATTTAAAGTTGGAAAGGACCTTAGAGGTTTAGTCTAGAGCTTGATCTTCTGCTGTGGCCACTCTGGATTTCTTTTCCTTTCCCTTTCCTTCCTTCCTCCTCTTCCTCTTCTCCCTCCTCTCCTTCCTTCTCCTCCTTCTTCATCATCATCATCTTCTTTTTCTTTGCCTTGTCCTCCTCCTTCTTCTTCGTCTACCTTGAGCTTCCTACTGAGAGGTAGCATGGTGTAGTGGAAAGAGTACTAAACTTGGAATCAAGAAAAGCTTGGTTCAAATCCCATCTCAGATTCTTTAGAGCTGGTGACCCTGGGAGTCACTTAACCTCTCTAAGCTTTAACTTTCTCATCTGTTAAGAAAAGGAGGGGAGAGAGGCGGAGCCAAGATGGTGTCTGGAAAGCACGGACTGGCGTGAGCTCCCTGCCAAGTCCCTCCAAAAATCTATTAAAAAAATGGCTCTGAACCAATTCTAGAGCTGCAGGACACACAAAATAGCAGAGGGAAGCAGGGCTCCAGCCCAGGACAGCCTGCATGGTTGCTGGGTGAGGTCTTTCACCCTTGAGGCTGGGAGTGGAGCAGAGTGGAGCAGAGCCCAGCATGGGCAACGTGGACCAGCCAGAGCAGGAGCCAGGCGGAGCATGCCCTAGTGCACTGAATCAGTGACCTGTGGCAGTTACCAGACTTCTTAACCCACAGATACCTAAGACAACAGAGAAGAACTGCAGAGGCCACAAAGTGGCAGAGGGAAGCAGGGCTCTAGCCCGGGATAGCCTGGATGGTCTCTGGGTAAGGTCTTTCGCCCACGGAGCTGGGAGTGCAGTGGAGCAGAGCAGAACCCAGCGTGGGCAGCGCGGACCAGCCAGACCAAGAGCCGGGTGAAGCGTGCCCTAGCGCCCTGAGTCAGTGAGCTGCAGCAGTTACCAGACTGCTCAACCCACAAACACCAAGGACAACAGAGAAGATTAGTGGGAAAAGCTGCTGGGGACAGGGAGTTTGCAGTTCAGCCACTGCCCCTGGGGCAGTGGAGGTGGGGCAGCTACAGAATTACAGCTGCAGTTGCTTCTGGCCCCAGGCCCACCTGGTAGGAGGTATTAAGTGGTGAATCAGAGCAGGAGTACAGAACCTGCTGAAGATCTAAGTCCAGTCCAGGTTGGGGGTTCCTGGGGAAGGAGGAGTGCTGGTATGGCAGCACATCTGCCCAAGTGTGGAACATAGAACTCTTTAATCTACAAGCAGTCATACCCCACTGAAAAGCTCAAGGGTCAAGTAAGTTGGCTGGGAACATG
>JAQQSZ010002678.1:0-14680 GCA_028646595.1 Phalanger gymnotis
AGGGCAAACTGGGGAACAGGGCAACCAGAGTGTACACCATCTTGGAGTGGGGGGGGTGGAAATTGGGGAGAAAATCTGTAATTCAAACGCATGTGAAAATCAATGCTGAAAACTAAACATATTAAAAATAAATTTTAAGAAAAAGGAAAAAAAACAAATAAAAAAAAAGAAAGAATTCAGAATCAGACCACTTCTAATCCAAGTATAGGCAAGATGGATTTTTATAGGGTAAAGACACAAATACATAACAGAAATTTACATAGGATACAGGAATATGATTAATATTAGAAAGGCAGAAGGTGTTTTTTAAGGGATTAGGTAATGGAGGCAGGGTGGTAGACTAAGTGGAACTGTGCAGGTACCATTGTAAGGTGGGACCCTTCTACAGTTTGGTGGTCAAGAATTTTGGTCATGCTGCCCTCCAATTGGCTAGCTATTGTGGTCCTGTCAGGTCAAGAAAGATAGTTAGGTATTGTGGTCCTGTCTTGGGTTATATGGGTGATGTGATTGGGATTGAACACTAGTTTTTATGGGACTGGGTCTGGGGGCAGTAGCTAGCTAGAGGCAATGGCTGGGTTTCTATCACATGGACAAGCCTGCTGTTTCTATGGGAACTAAGAATTCAGGGACACACCTATTGTTCTACTGAGCAGTGAGGCATAAGTTAGTAGACTGGCGAGGGTGGGGGGATGCTAGGTAGGCACAGTGGGCCTATAATGAATTTAGAATATTAGGGCTGGGGGCAGCTCTATTAAGACTCCATCGCATGTTCTTCTTGTATAATGTAGCTACCAGTGCAACTTCCACTATGAAAGGGCTTCTTCTTTAAATGTAGTAGGTGGCAATATTTTCTCTTTCTATTATAACAGTTAATACTTTCTCTGAAATATCTCTATCTGCCTGAAATACCCTATCTGCAAATCTTGCAAGAAGCCTTACTCTACAGGCTTTCCTTATCTCCATATGTTTGTGTGTGTGTGTGTGTGTGTGTGTGGTGTGATTCTAATGAAGCCAATGGACCACTTCCCACAATGATTTAAAATGCATAAGATGTGATATATAAAAATATAAAGGAAACCAATTATTTTGAAATGCCCTCTAACCCTTTACTCATTCATAAGAATGGTCATTGGAAAAAAGACTATTCAGTGTGTATGTATGTATGTGGATGCGTGTTCTGCCATCTTCTCAAAAAGCCAGGTATTATTCTGCATGTTTTCATAAGTGAAAAGGGTTACCCATCAGAATGATTTAGAGTGCATTATTATATAGATGACAGATTTATTTAGTACATATATCTAAATATCCCAGAGCAGTCTTTGTCTTTATTGATCATTTCATTGACATTAAGTTTAGATGAAAAGAATTCTGTATACTTCACATAATGTAGAATTATTAAATATTTTTCCCAGAAAAAAAAATCATAGATTTTAGAGATTCAGGGAACTTGAAAGAATCATATGAGTTGAACCCTATCTTTAGACAGAAATAAAAGGACTGAAGAAATTGAACTACATATTCAAAATATGCCAAAATCAGATTCCTCTTTTCATTCATTAATAATCTTATATAAAGTGTATGGGGTGTTCAGAGAGCACTAGGTACTCTGGTGTGAGGGCTTGCTAAGCCTTTTTCAGGGCTGCTTATCCACCTTTGATATCCACTTCTCCCTGAACTCTCACCTGAGGCTCTGTAACAACAATGTTGCTTGCTGCTACTGTGGCTGTGTAAGACCAATAACACCAGCACACAGGAACACTGACAGCACAGGTTCTTTGATCTGCTTTACTAAGGAAAGCAACTATAAGGGGTTTACAATCTCACTTTAATTGGACACACATATATCAAGCACTTAGTTCAGGGGAGAAGTCTGAACTTTCAGAGCAAATACAAACAGAAATTACAAGCAGAAATTATATAAACAGCAAAATAACACAAATCAGCAGACAGGCTTCTAGCTGTCTGTACAAGCAATACATAAACAGTTACCAGAGAGAGAAGTACCAACATCTGGGTTTTCAAAGCTGGGGGGCTCCATGACAATTACTCAGAGTCTCATCTTGTCAAATTACAAGACACTCTTCCAGTGAGTGAGTAAGAGCCCCAAAACAAAACACCAACCTCAGATCATATTTACCTTTCTCAGGGCCCTGGGGCTCAGTTCCTACTTAGAAAAAGGGTGTGCAGCCTGGGGCCTAGGCCCTTCTTGTTTCTTAAGCAGGTCATCAAAGACTCTTGATTCAATCAAAGACTCCCAATTGAAACAAAGGCAAGACTCATCAAAGTTACTTGATTACCTCAGCATTCCAAAAGAGAAAACAGTAAAAAATAAACAAACAAACAAATAAATAAAAGACCCACCCTGATTACCATTATAGGCTCCAAGAAGCTGTAGCATTTTCAATGACCACACCCTGGTAAAACCATCGGGGCAGATGGGCTAAACTAGGTTGAAGGTAACCAACAGAACTCAAATACATTGGTGAGTTAGGGGAATGTCTACCTAGACATTTGAAGACTTCCCTGGGCAGAATGGGTGGATGAGAACAATTTTTTCCAACTGCCATGAGACAATCGAAGCAGGTGCTGTGAAGTGCTTAGAGCTTGGTCAAGCATCAAAGACACCAAAGTCATCCACTGCATCTCAGGCCATCACCAGTCTTCTTGAATTTTGTTTTGCTGGTGGATTTCTGTGACTCAGGAAGAGGGAGTAAGGCTGATGATTTTTTACAACTCTGCACTCTATTCTGCCTCACATAAATCCAATGCATGTGCAAGTCTAGACATCACCAATACCCGTTGTATCCTGACCCCAACATTGTCAAGTCATTTGTCCTGTTTGAAAATGAAGAATGAGCAACAACATTCTTACATAGGACTTGATGTCAGAGGAGTGCTTGCTGAAAGACCCTCTTCCCTGTCTCATCTACTTCTTGTGAAGAAGCAGTTATGATTCCCAACAGCACAGAGATTTTTGAAAGATCCTGTTATGCAAAGGTTCTTAACATTTTAAAATCATAGACCATGTTAGCTATAGCAATGAGAAGAAAAATAAATTGAAGGATTAGAAAAGGCAATGAGGAAAGAAAATTATCACTCTTTGCAGATGATGTGATGCATACTTAGAGAATCCTAGAAAATCAACTAAAAACTACCTGAAATAATTAACAACTTTAGGAAAGTTGCAGGATATAAAATAAACCCAAATAAAGCATCACTATTTCTATATATTACTAACAAAGACCAGAGGCAAGGGATGGAAAGACAAATTCCATTTAAAATAACTGTAAACAACAAAAAATTCTTGGGAATTTATCTGCAAGACAAACCCAGGAATTATATAAACACAATTACAAATACTTTTCACACAAATAAAGTCAGATCTAAATAATAGGAAAAATAGCAATTGCTCATGATTAGGCTGAGCCAATATAATAAAAATGACAATTCTGCTTAAACTAGTTTACTTATTTACTAATTTATTTCAGTGCCATACCAATCAAACAACCAAAAATTAACTGATAGAGCAAGAAAAAATAGCAACAAAATTCATTTGGAAGAACAAAAGATCAATAATATCAAGGAAAATAATGAAAAATGCAAAGGAAGGTGACCTAGTTATATCAGATCTCGAACTGTACCATAAAGCAGTAATCATCAAAATTATTTTGGTACTGGCTAAGAAATAGGGTGGTAGATCAGTGGAATAAATTAGGTACTCAAGACACAGTCATAAATGATCATAATACCTTAGTGTTTGATAAATTCAAAGACCCCAGCCCTGGGATAAGAATTGACTGTTTGAAAAAAAAAACTTCTGGAAAAACTGGAAAACAACATGGCAGAACATGATATAGACCAACATCTCACATTGTATGCCAAGATAAGGTCAAAATGGGCATATGATTTAGACATAAAGGGTGATACTACAACCAAATTAGAAGAGCAAGGAAATAGTGTATCTGTCAGATCTATGGAAAAAGGAAAAAAATTATGATGAAACAAGAGATAGAAAGCATTATGAAATGTAAAATAGATAATTCTCATTATCTATGCACAAACAAAACCAATGCAACCAAGATTAGAAGAAAAGCAGAAAGCTGGGAAACAATCTTTACAGGAAGTGTCTCTGATAAATCTCTCATTTCTCAAACATATAGTGAAGTGAGTTAAATATATAAGAATACAAGCTATTCTTCAATTGATAAATGGTCAAATGATAGAAACAGTTTTCAAATGAAGAATTCAAAACTATGTATAGTCATATGAAAAATGCTCTAAATCATTTTTGATTAAAGAAATGTAAGTTAATACAGTTTTGAGGTATTACTTCACCTCTCATATTGCCAATATTATGGAAAAGGAAAATGATATGTGTTGGAAATGATGTGGGAAAATTTGAACACTAGTGCACTTTTGGTGGAGTTGTGAACTGATCCAACTGTTCTGGAGAGCAATTTGGAACTATGACCAAAGGGCTACCAAATTGCACAAACCCTTTGATCCAAAAATACCACTAGCAAATTTGTATGCCAAAGAGATCATAAAAAGAGAAAAGGACCTACATGCACACAAATATTTATAGCAGCTCTTTTTGTGGTAGAAAAAAAAAATAGAAATTGAGAGTATGCCCATCAATTGAGGAGTGGGTCAGGAAGCTATGGCATATGAATGTAATGGAACACTATCGTATAATAAGAAATGATGAGGAGGCAGACTTCAGAAAAACCTGGGAAAATTTATATGAACTGATACAAAGTGAAAAGAGCAGAATCAGGAGAACATTGTAAGTAGTAACAACATTGTATGATGATCAACTATGAATGACTTAGCACTTTTCAGCAACACAACTATCCAAGACAATTACAAATCACTCGATGGAAAAAGCCATCCACATCTAGAGAAAGAAATGATGGACTATGAATCCTGAACAACACATAGTATTTTCATTTTCTTTATTTTTTCATGTTTTTTTTCTTTTGCTTTGTTTTTTTCTTTCACAACTGTGACTAATAGGAAAATATATTTTTACATGATTGCACTTATATTAACTTTTTCAAATTGCTTACCATTTTAGGAAGATGAGAGGGTAGAGAGGGAGAAAAAATTGGAGCTTAAAATTTTCTAAAAATGAACGCTAAAAATTTTCTGTACACATAATTGGAAAAAAATAAAATAATATTAAAGAAAAAACCCAACTCTGTGAAAAGTGCTACAACAGACTCAAAGGAAAAAAAATGAATATTCCACAGACTGTGAGAACACTTAAAAGAAATCAAGCAACAAAAATTTTACAAAATAAAATGAAAGCTCTTGATGAAAGAATTAGAAGGAGAAAAAATGGTTTGCAAGATAAAGAGGAAAGCTTTATCTAAGAAATGGAAGCCCTAGAAACTTGAAAAGTTCACAAATAAATTGATTACTCTATGGATAAGCAAGAACAAAATCAGAAGATTGAAAAAATATTTAAAATATACTTAAAATCTCAGTGTGACAGAACCTGCAAGAACAGATGCTCTGTTGAAATAAATTTAGAGAACCCAAGATCATCTGTAAGCCACAGTGAGGAATAAAAATAAAATTTGTAGGGGATTGCAAACCTAAATGTTGACCAAATGATCACTGAAGTCTCAGTTAAATGGATAAAGCCAGCCAAATAATTTGTTATTTATGTGACAATGAGACAAGATTACATGTTCTTCCAAAGTTGTGAGAATTATAGTATTTTTTGAAAATTTTTATCTGGACCTATAATTTAATTATATCTATTAATCTGACATTAATAATGATAGCAATAGGAACAATCATATATTCATGTATATTTGTATTTAAACTCATATCTCACTTATATGTGAGGCACTATATCAAGAAATTTATGAACATTATCCCATATAAGCTATAGATTATGTATGTTATCAGTTGTATCTCACAACACGGCAAGATTTTCTCCCCAGTAAGTAGTAGAATTACTAAATAGTTTTTAAAATGATGTAACTTTATCAGGATCTTTAATATTGCATAATTAAAAAAATAAGTGTCATTCAGTCAATAAATTTTCAATGAACATCTATCATGAGCTCACAATTGGTTCCTCTAACAGAGGGGTGCTTAACCTAGGGTTCATAAACTTAAAAAAAAAAACTGGTAACCATGTCAATATAATTTGTTTCTTTTGTAGCACTACATACTTTATTTTATACATTTAAAATCATTAATTTGAGGAGAAAAGCAAAGATTTAGTTAGACTTCCAAAATATTGAAAATATTGAAAAATATTGAAAAATAGTGGTAATAATGGGAATCCTTACTTCACCTTGATCTAATTTAGAAGGATTCTAATGTATCTGCTTACAGATAATGCTTGCTGGTGGTTTTAAATAGATATTACTTGTCATTTTGAGAAAGGCTTCATTTATTCCTATTCTCTCTAGTTGTTTTTTTTTAAAATGTGAGTGATACTGTATTTTGTCAAAAAGCTTTGTTAGCATCTATTGAGATAATTACATAATTTCTGTTAGTTTTGTTAAAGATGCGGTCAATTATGCTGGTAGTTTTCCTAATATTGAGCCAACCTTATGTTCCTGGTATAAATTCTACCTGGTCATAGTGTATGATCTTTGTGATATATTACTGTAATTTCCTGGCTGGTATTTTATATTAAAATATTGCATTGATATTCACTAGGGAAATTTTTCCATAGTTTTCTTTCTCTGTTTTAGCCCTTTTTGGTTTAAGTATCAGCACAATATTTGTGTCATAAAAGGAATTTGGTGGGAAAGCTTCTTTGCCTATTTTCATAAAAAGTTTATATAGTATTGTAATTAGTTGGTCTTTAAATGTTTGGTAGAATTCATTTGATAACCCATCTGGCTCTGGGGTATTTTTCTTAAGGAGTTCTTAGAGTGCTTGTTTAATTAATTTTTCTAAGATGGGGTTATTTAGCTATTTTATTTCTTCTGTTAAACTGGGCTTTTATATTCTCAAAAATTTTCATCAATTTTGCTCAGTTTGAGAGATTTTTGACATACAATTGGGCAAAATATTTCCTGATGATTCCTTTAATTTCCTCTTCATTAATGGTGAATTCATCATTTTTATTTTTGATACTGGATATTTGGTTTTCTTTTTTAAAATCAAATTCATCGATGGTTTATTAATCTTTTGGGTTTTTTTCATAAAACTAGTACCTAGTTTTATTTATTAGTTCAACAGTTTTCTTACTTTCAATTTTATTAATGTCACTCTTGGTTTTCAGGATTTCCAATTTGATGCTCATTCATGATTTTTAATTTTTTTTTCTATTTCTTTTTTTAGTTGCATGCCCAATTCATTGATTTCTATTGACCTCCTTAGTTTACTTTTTGGTGGAATTTATCAAGTTCTGAGATGGAACAATTAAGGTCTCCCACTAGTATGATTTTGCTGTGTATTTCCTCCTGTGATTCAGTCAACTTCTCCCGTAAGAATTTGGAGCCTAAACAACTTGATGCATAGATGTTTAGTATTGATATTACATCATCATTTATGGTATATTTTAGCAAGATATAGTTTCCTTCCTTATCTCTTTTAATTAGATCTGTTTTTGCTTTTGCTTTATCTGAGATCATGATTGCTACTCCAGCTTTTTTTTTTTTTAACTTCAGCTGAAACATAATAGATTCTATTCCAGCCCCTTATCTTCACTCTGTGTGTCTCTCTCTACTTCAAGTGTGTTTCTTGTAAACAACATACTGTAGGATTCTGGCTTTTTATACACTCTGCTATCCAATTCCATTTTATGGGAGAGTTCATCCCATTCACATTCACAGATATAATTATTATGTATTTCCCTACATCCTCTTTCCTCTTGTTTGTCCTCTCTGTCCTTTCACCCTTTCTTTCCTCATCAATGTTTTCCTTCTGTCCACCACCTCTCCAATGTACCCTCCCTTCTGTCAATCCCTCCCCCTTACTTAATCTCCTCCCCTCTTACTTCCCTGAAGGGTAAGATTTCTATATTTAACAAATTGTGTGTGCTATCACTGTTTGAGCAAATTCCAATGAGAGTATATTTCAAGTAATGCCCAGTCTCCACCCTCCTAGTTTCCCTTCTAGTATAATAGGTCTTTTGCACCTCTTCACATGAGAGAATTTTCCCTGTTCTACCTCTCCCTTCTTTCTGCTCCCAGTGCAGTCCTCTTTCTTATCCCTTAATTAATTTTTATGTCATTCCCTCAAATTTGTCTTATGCTCATTCCCTCTGTCTATGTATATTCTTTGTGACTGCACCATTAATGATAAAGGTCTTAAGAATGATAAGTATCTTCCCATGTAAGAATGTAAAAAGTTTAACCTTATTGAATCCCTCATGTTTTCTCTTTCCTTTTTACCTGTTTATGCTTCTCTTGACCCTTGACAGTGAAAATCAAAATTTTTGTTCAGCTATGTTCTTATTCTTATGAAAGCTTGAAAGCCTTCTATTTCACTGAATGATTATTTTTTTTCTGTTGAAGGATTATGCTCAGTTTCACTGGGTAGGTGATTCTTGGTTACAATTCTAGCTCCTTTGTCTTTCAAAATATTATGTTCCATGACCTCCAATCCTTTAATGCTGCACCTGCTAAGTTCTGTTTAATCCCGATTGTGGTTTCCCAATATTTTAATTGTTTTGTTTCTGCATGCTTGTAATATTTTTCTTTGGCCTGAGAGTTTTGGAATTTGGCTATAATGTTCCTTGCAGGTTTCATTTTAGGATAGCTTTCCAGAGGGGATTGGTGGATTATTTCGATGTCTATCTTACCCTCTGGTTCTAGGATTGCTTCTAGGCTATCAGGGCAGTTTTCTTTGATAATTTCCTGAAAGATGTTGTCCAGGTTTTCCTTTTAATTATGGCTTTCAGGTAGTCCAATGATTCTTAAATTCTCTCTCCTGGGTTTATTTTTCAGGTCAGTTTTTTTTTCATTGAAGTATTTTACATTTTCTCCTATTTTTTCAGTCTTTGGATTTCTTTTTTATTGATTTTGATGTCTCATAGAGTCATTAGCTTCCACTTTCCCAACTCGCAATTTTAAGGAATTATTTTCTTCAGTTAGCTTTTGGATATCCTTTTTTCAGTTTGGCCAATTCTATTTTTTAAGGAATTGTTTTCCTTTTTCCCAGCTATTGACTGTTTTTTCATGACTTTGTTATGTTACTCTCATTTCTTTTCCCAATTTTTCTTCTAACTCTCTTATTTGATTTTTAAACTCCTATTTAAGATCTCCCATGAATGCTTTCTGGGATTGAGAGCAATGCCCATTTTTTCATTGGGGCTTTGCCTTTAGCTGTTTTGACATTGTTGTCCTTTTCTCGGTTTGTGTCTTCATCTCCCCTGTCGGCATAACAACTTGCTATGGTCAGACTCTTATTTTTCTTGTTGTTGTTCTTTGCTCATCTTTTCCAACCATTTATCTTACATTTAAATTTGAGCTCTGCTCCTGGGATGTAAGGGGAATTGTCTTCTTATGCTTGGGGCTGAAGATCCTAGTTGCTTGCCTGGTGCTGCCCTATACCTGTGGGGGACCTTCATGCCTTGTGCTGAACTGAAGGGTTGGTGTGGGGAGATCACTGGTGTTGCTGGAGGCTGCAGGAAATTGGCAGATTACCTGATGCTGCCCTGAAGCACATGGAAGGGACCTAGCACTGGCATCTGCCCATCCCTATGGAGCTGCCCCGAGGCACATGGGGGACCCTGACATAGACATCTGCCCATGTGCTGATGCACACAAGCATTCCAGATGTTGGCATCTGCCCTTGTGCTGAGGCACACAGGGGGTCAAGCCACTGACATCTGATTGTTTGCTTGGCTATGCTGAGGCATGTGAGGGTCCCAGTGTTTGTTTTGCTTGCTCACACCACACTGGGGCTCAGGACCTCTGCCTGGCTTGTTAAGGCATAGTCTGCTGCTGGCCTGCTCAGATGCTTCCTGTCCTGGACTACACTCCCCTTTTACCCAAGAGAGACAGACCTTTGCTGCTTACCTTCCAAGTTAATTGGGCTAGGATATTGTTTCACCTCCATCTTTTTACTGGTTCTGCCATTCCAGAACTTACTTTGGGGTTTGATTTTATAGTTGTTTGGAAGTGAATATGGGAGAGTTCAGGTCATTTCCTGCTTATTCCACCATCTTGGATCCTGGAAGTCTTCCGAATTGCATCTCCAATAATTTTTACACCAGCTGATATATCCTTTGATTTACTTATATCTCCAGCTTTAGTTCCTGAATTTGGGCTTTGTGCTAGAACTGACATCTGCCTCCATTATACTTCTGGTTCCAGTGGTCAGTCCTGCTTAGTCCGGCTCTTGGATCTCTATCTTTTTATTATGATTTCTACATCTTCAGATCATCATTCCTGCCACCCCCATGTCTTTGAGATTCAGAGTGTTGAAATTTAGGTATCCTCTCAGGTATTTTCAAACAGGGTTCCAGGAACCCCCAGGCTACCTTGGGCTACATTACAAGGCTTAGTCACAATGAGCATAATGTTAGTCACTGCCCTGTGCAGTGAACACTCCAAGATTTTCTCCAAGGAGGCCATAGCTCTTGCTCTGTTAGTATACAGAACTATGTAGACAACGTATATCCTATCTCTAAGCACATCAGTGCTTGAGCTTCTAGCTGACTTTTGTATAATTTTTGGGATGGAAGAAGCTAGTTACTATATATTTTCCTTGGATTTCTTGATCATTATTCCATGTGCTGTGAATTTCATGATTTTTGTACATTAAGTTTGGGAGAGCTGTCTAACCTGTCTTTCAACTTGGTAAAAAGTCTTCAGAGGTTACATTTTAACAAGAAAAGACAAGAAAGGACTGGTTATAGATGCAGAAGTTGTCCGTGATTTAGTTCTTTATGCACAGTCAGACCACAAATATATCAAAGCAAAGATCATAATTAGTAAAAAGCCAGAAGAAAGAGTAATAGTGAGAAAAAAAAAGATGTGACATATGATAAAATAAATAATTCTGAATGCCACCTATCCCCATGCTATGCTGCCTCTAGTTCCACCATCATCTTCATTTTTATTTCTTCAACTCTTCCCCCTGGAAATGTGTGCTGTGATAAGTGATCTTTCACCTTTTCTTTCCTGAAAGGAGACTTCCATATTACTTCCAAATATCTAAGCACCTTGCTGCCCTAAACCTTTTCCAGCTCCCCTTTATGTGTTGTCTTTTTCCTTAGATTGTAAGGTCTTTGAAGACAGGTATTACATTGCTGGCTTAACTTTGAGTCCCTAGCCTTTAGCATAATGCTTGGCAAAACATAAGAAATGAATAAATGTTTTCTATATTTAAATAAGGAATTCATTAAAAATGATAATGAAGAATCAAAATAATATCACATATAATTGCCACAGGAAGAATAAAAAGGCACATAAAGCATTTTAATCAGCAAAAAATTTATTTACTTAACAAAAAGAGAAAGGTTTCAGCCAAAGACCATACCAGTTTATAACAATATAAACTAATTTGTTAAATTTATAAAAAAGGATGTCAGAAAATTATTATCATTATCACATAAAACAGAGGGAACCAATTGAGGCTAAAACAAATTTAAAGAAATCCTGCAAAAAATAAAAATAAGCAGTTATGCCAAGGATATGTGATAAAACTGAAAGGAAAGCAACAAGAAAATATGTGTTATTATTATTATTATAAAAAAGTTTTTATTATAAAAGTTTTTCTGTGCCATCTTGACTCTACCCAGTAACAGCAATATTATAATTATGATACATTGTAAAAGATATAGCTACTCTGATAAAAACAATAATTCAAGAATATTCTAAGAGATTCATAATGAAAAATGCTCTCACCTTTCAGAGAAGTGATGAACCCTGAGTACAAATTGAAATATAGGGTTTTTTTCACTTTATTTTACTTGTTTTCTTAATGCAATATGGCTGACATGGAACATATTTTGCATGATTTCATCTGTGTAATTGATATCATTGTTGTTTAGTCCTTTTCAGTGATGTCCAACTCTTCATTATTCCATTTGGAGTTTTCTTGGCGAAGATATTGGAATAGTTTTCCATTTCCTTCTCCAGCTCATTTTATAGATGAGGAAACTGAGGCAAACAGAGTTAAATGATTTGCCGGGTCACACAGCTAGGAAGTATCTGAGACCAGTTTTGAATTTAGTAAGATGGGTCATCCTTACTCCAGGCCTAGCGCTCAAGCTACTGTGCCACATAGCTGCTAGCAACTGATAAAACTGATATAATGATAATTGTTACATCGCTTATCTTTTTAGCGTGTGGGGTGAGGGTAGGGATGAGAAGGAGAAAATCTGACACTCAGTTGTTTTTTAGTATCAAAAATAAATATATAATTAAAAGTGAATGCAAAAAAGGGAAAGGAATGGACACATTTTGGCAAGCTATATTATGCAATAGACAATATCTCTAATAATTGCTATTGAAAGAAAGATATCAATCCTGCTATGCTTATTATTTGTTGATTATGAAAAGGAATTAGATACTGGAAATCAAAGTTCTATTTTACATTTTACATTTCAGGCATCAAAGTCATTCAAAAGTAACTCAGATCAATTACCCTGTGACAATAAGTATGAGGTGAGGCATAAAATAAAGAGAAGTATAACTGAGGAAGTCCAGGACAAGTTCCAAATTAAAGAGCATTTTTTTTTGATGATGTGATGTAGTCCTGCAGGTATCTCTGTTTTGGTGTGATATTTCTCTGGTTTCGACACACCTGGAAAATTGCAAAGCTTCCCTATAGAAATCTTCAAGCAAGAGAGAGACAGAGAGAGGCAGACACACACACACACACACATACATGCATGTACACACACATGCACATACAGAAAAAGAGAGAGAGAGAGAGATTGCAATGTGGCACCAAGGTATTTGATCAGTTGACGATGTTTACTACATGTCATGTTATAAGCTAAATAGTGCAAATACAAAGGAAGGCAAAAAGAGTCCCTCCTTTCAAGAAATTACATTCTAATTGGGAGGAGGCTAGACAACACAACTGATTGGTGGTTGGTGGTTGATATTCTTTGTACTCCAAGGGAACATCATGGCATCACTATGTCAGGGTCAAGGTCCAGTATGTCCAACTATGGCTAATGAGACCAATAAAAGCTCTGAAGGCTCTACTACAGATCAGGCCAAAATGGTCCATCTGAACATTTAGAGTAAAGATGTCTCTAAATTTATACATCATATTTGTTTGTTTTTTTGAGCTGCTGCAATTCCACTTTGCTCATAGAGCACAGTGCCTTTTTTTTTTTTTTTGATGTCGGCACACCATGCTGGGAGATACTGTGCTAGTGTTTTCCATGTCTCACACATGATTCTGAAGTTCTCCAGAGAGACTATGAGAATGCCATTCTGACTTCCATATGAGCACCTGCCTTATGACTTTTCCATAAGTCTTTTAGTCTTTCCATGGATTTTTCCATAAAAGTCTTTTAGGCAAGCATATGTATGGCAATCAAATATGGCCAGCCCATTGGAGTTGTGCTCTTCTCAATAGAGTTTGAATGCTTGGGAGTTCAGCTAAAGAAAGGAACCTCAGGTACTGGTACTGAGGTACCTTATCTTGCCAAGTGATCTTCAGAATCTTTCTAAGACTATTCAAATGGAAGACAACATAACTAGGCAATGCAAGATATACACAGAGCAGATGGAAGGTGATCTGAGAGGCACCTATGCTAGCACCAGGGAATGAAGACATCCTTGGGAAAATATTCCTATATAAGAAGGAATTTGAGCTGAGTCCTGAAGGAACTTAAGGAAACTAAGAAGCAGGGATGAATGGGTTGAATATTCAAAGCCTGGGAGACAGTACAGAGCCAGTACAGAGATACAGAGACAGAAGAAAAGGCATCTTGAAGTTACTAAGCTACCTGAATGAGACAAAGGATTCCTACAGTTGGAGGTGAGGGATAGAGAGAACTACAGCCATGAGGTATAGCCTGTACAAATTAGGCCAATATGCCTAAATCACAGAATTAGTTAGCAAATTTATCTCTTTGCAACTTAAAACATTTCACTGTCTGCCAGCTGGCCATCTAGATTTTCTCTGTCCAAAATATGATATATAGTTAATTGTCAACCCAGAGAGCTCATTTCATTGATCAATACCTAAATATCCTGGATAGATAATACGAAGGGATAATAAGGTGGGACCAGAATTGAGCAGGAAGTAGAAAGCAGATTAGATTTCCTTTGTGAAGTTGCATAGTTCGCATAGTGACCTCAAGCTTCTCCCTGAATAAATGCCCTTTTGGAGCATCAGGGTGGCATAAGTAAATACAACACTGGGTCTGGAGTCAGGAAGACCTGAGTTCAAATCCAGTCCAATACCAAGGCTGACAAAGAAGTAACTTGTCCATAATCTCATTGCTAGTAAATATTAGAGTCAAGATTTGAACACAGTACTGTCTGACTTCAAAGCGGTACTCTTATCCAATTTGTTTCTCTTCTTCCATGTTGCTAAAATGCTGCAGAATATTCAAGTTCTTTTTTTATTTTTTTATTATTATTATTTTAATTTATTTTTGATATGTTTGGTTTTCAGCATTGATTTTCACAGGCGCTTGAATTACAAATTTTCTCCCCAATTTCCACCCCCCCACTCCAAGATGGCGTACACTCTGGTTGCCCTGTTCCCCAGTCTGCCCTCCCCTCCA
>JAQQSZ010002679.1:0-14680 GCA_028646595.1 Phalanger gymnotis
CAGCTCCGCTCCCCTCGGCTGGGGGCTGGGAGGTCCGTGTGGGACAGACCTTACCCAGAGACCATCCAGGCTGTCCTGGGCTGGGGCCCTGCTTCCCTCTGCCACTTTGTGGGTTCTGCAGCTCTAGAATTGGTTCAGAGCCATTGTTTTATAGGTTTTTGGAGGGACTTGGTGGGGAGCTCACGCCAGTCACTGCTTCACAGCCGCCATCTTGGCTCTACCCCCCCGTTAGTCTATTTTTTAAGGTGCTGTTTTCTTCAGTATTTTTTGGGGTCTCCTTTAACAAGTCATTGACTTGTTTTCATGGTTTTCTTGCATCTTTCTCATTTTTCTTCCCAATTTTTACTCTACTTCTCTAACTTTGTTTTCCAAATCCTTTTTGAGCTCTTCCATGGCCTGAGACCAGTTCATGTTTTTCTTGGAGGCTTTTGATGTAGGCGCTTTGACTTTGTTGACTTCTTCTGGCTGTATGTTTTGGTCTTCTTTGTTACCAAAAAAAAGATTCCAAAGTCTGAGCCTGAATCTGAGACCATTTTCCCTACCTGGCCATGTTCCCAGCCAACTACTTGACCCTTGAGCTTTGTGTTGGGGTACTACTGCTTGTAGAGTAGAGAGTACTTTGTCCCAAGCTTGAGGGGCTGTGCTGCTATTTTTAGAGCTACTTCTACACAGCAAGCTCTGTCACACCAGCACTTTCTCCCCTAAGAACTGCCAACCAGGATTGCAGCCCAGATCCAGGCAGGGCAAAGCAGGCTTTGCACTCCTGCTCTAATCCTCGGCTTAATTCCTCCTACCAGGTGGGCCTGGAGTCAGAAGCAACTGCAGCTGTAGCTCTGGAAGGAGCCTCAGAGCTGCACCACCTCCACCACCCCCTGGGGTGGTAGCTGACTGCAAACTCTTTTCACTCTGTCCCAAAAGCTTTTCCCACTAACCTTCTCTGTTGTCTTTGGCATTTATGGGTTGAGAAGTCTGGTAACTGCCACAGCTCACTGATTCAGAGTGCTATGCCTGTTCTGCCTGGCTCCAGGTCTGGTTGGTCCTGGCGTGGCCCATGCTGGGCTGTGCTCAGCTCTGCTCTCAGCTCTGTGTGATAGACCCTTCCCAGTGACCATCCAGGCCATCCTAGGCTGAAGCCCTGCTTCCCTTTGCTATTTTGTGGGTTCTGCAGCTCTAGAATTTGTTCAGAGTCATTTTTATAGGTGTTTGGAGGGACCTGGGGGGGAGCTTAAGCAAGTCCCTGCTTTCCAGCTGCCATCTTGGCTCTGCCCCCCCCCCCAAGTTTTGGTTTTTAAAAAATTATTTGCTGTATAGTATTTATGGCTTAATTTGTTATGAAAAGCAAGCATTGTCTGAAATACATTTTTTTTATTGAGACATTAGCGTAAGAAGTCACAGAATTCTAGAGAATTACCAATGAGAAAAAATGTTTTACATGTTGCCAATTTTATTTTTTTTTTTACTGATTTTCATGGGCTATTTCACGTTACTGTGTTAGGAAAAGTGCATGTTATCAGGATTAATGTTTTGTTATAAAGAAATACATGCAGAAAAGTATATTTTCAGCAATCTCTAGTGAAAGATTACAATTTTTGGTGGTTGCAGGAACCTAATTCCCTATTTCCCAGTCTTGATGTATCGACATTTGCATTTTATACTT
The DNA here is from genome assembly GCA_028646595.1 of Phalanger gymnotis. Classification (NCBI taxonomy): domain Eukaryota; kingdom Metazoa; phylum Chordata; class Mammalia; order Diprotodontia; family Phalangeridae; genus Phalanger; species Phalanger gymnotis. The sequence goes on from JAQQSZ010002679.1 coordinate 1,658, forward strand.
TACTGCCATTTTCTAGAAACATTACCCCTGCAAAAGTTGAGGACTGACTGTATTTAGCTACTAAATTTCTTGGATACTGAAGTATGAAATTGTTCTTCCCCCAGGAGTAATCTACTTAATTGATATTTTTGTTGTCTGCATTCAGAAGTTCTAGACAATTATCTTACATCTTTCCTTAATTAGAGTACTCAGATTTTTTTATTTGTCATATTCTTCTGAAAGATCTATGATATTTATGTTATCTCTGTACATCTTGTTTTCATGGTCTGTTATTTTGGCTTATATAGAATTCATGTGCATGAGAGTGTGTGTGTGTGTGTGTGTGTGTGTGTGTGTGTGTGTGTGTGTTTTATGTTATCCTTTGTTTCTCTTCTGCCAAGTTTTTTTCCACTTCAGTTTTTTTATTGTTGTTGTTATAAATCTGATGATCTCTCTTCCATTTATTTAGAGAGATTCTCCATCATAGAGTCAGATTTCTTATTCTGTTCATTGTGTTTTAAAATTCTGCATTGAGAGTTCTAATTCCTGACTAATATTCATTCCAGTTTTATTTCTACTTTGAAGCATTTTCTACTCTCTTGTTGTTGTTTCTTGATCTTTAGAAAGTACACAGAATTCTATTTTTATTGGGCATTATTGGTTTGCTGTCCTTCATATTATAATATTTGCTAAGAATTCTGTATTCCTTTTGATGTTTTAACTATTCTTCCTTCTGTGGAAGAGACGCTCTCCTGAATTTAAAACGTGTTATAAGCAGAGATATTAATTTTTTCCTGAACTTTACTGCAACTAAGTTATTTTATTCTTCTTTATCCTGTTTCCATCATCATAGGTAAAACCCCAAAGCAGATGGCATTAAAAAAAGGAAAGCTGCCAAACACTCATTCAGTTTCCTAAAGTGAACCTTGCAGCAGCTGAGAAATGGTTGGATGGAGGAACTTCATGCCGGCTTAGTCAGTGTATAGTCCCAGGAAAGGGTGGAGAGAAAAAGAGCAAACTTGTTCATTTATCTTATGTGCTGGGATTTTACTGAGGCTTTTTTTTCTTGGGATCTTTGGTATTTTAGATTTTTTCTCATTCAAAAAATCATTCATTTTCTGGTCCCTCTCCCCTTGCTGATGAACAGACCCTGAAGGCTCATATTCCTGAGTTCAAATCTGGCCTCAGAAACTTCCTAGCTGTGTGACCCTGGGCAAGTCACTTAACCTTGTTTGCTTCAGTTTCCTCTTCTGTCAAAATGAGCTAGAGAAGAAAATGGCAAACCTCTCCAATATCCATGCCAAGAAAACCCCTAATGGGGTTACAAGAAGTCAACCATGACTGAAACGACTTAACAATAACAAAATAATAAAAGCAGACTTCAGTAGTGTCTCACAAGCTATTTTTTTTCAGGGGGCCTATGTGTCGGGAGGCTCTTGAAACTACATGAGAATCCAAGGAGATCATCTATGTGAGAAGCTTTTATAAACATAAAGAACTCTGTAAACAGAAGCTACTGTTTTTCAAGCCAAAATAAAGTCTGGTCTCAGATTATTTTAGAGAAATCTGGCCCCAAGCTGTTTTCCTATCTGGGGAGGCTTGCACAACAGAATTACAGAATCTCGACAGTGTCAGAAGGGACCTGGAAGGAAGTCTAATGTAATCTGTACCTCAAGTGGTATCTGTTCCCCACAATCCCTGAGAATCGGTCACTCAGCCTTGGCTTGAAGATCAGGAATAAGGAACCCACCACTTCCCGAGGCAGGCACTCCGTTTGGGGCTATCTCCAACTGTTAGGACTTTCCCCCTTACATTTAGCTACCTAGTAAGCAGAAGCAGCAGAGCCTTGTTTAGTCTTACTTGGACCTAAACGACAATAAAAAAAAAAACCTACTTCTTTTACACAACAAAACTTCAGTCTTTTCTCCAGCTTAAATTTTTTCTTAACATTATTATTAACAAAGCAAGGCCCTGAAAGTCTAGTGTCTTAGGGCCTCCCTCAGAGTCCGGAATGATGTTGTTTTCCATCCTCTTACCATGCTGTCTTCTAATTTGCCTCCCCCGTGTACCAAGGTACTTTTAAGAAATGTGGCATCAACAACTAAATACAACACTGTAGCTGTAGTAGGACCAAGATGAAAGATATCATACTGTCGTTTTTGACATCGTAGGCAGGTACAGGAAGATCTGGGTTCAACTCCTACCTCAAAGACTTACCAGATGTGTCACCCTGGGCAAGTTACTTCATCTTTCCTGGACTCAGTTTTTGCATCTATAAACTGGGAATAATAGTAGCACCTACCTCCCAGGGTTGTTGTGAGGATCAAACCTTTAAGACCTATGTAAATGCCGGTGATTATTAATGACGCCCAAGATCATAAGAGCTTTTTGGTTTTCCTCGTCCCATTGTTGATTCATATTTCAGTCTCCTGAAACACCGGGCTCTTTCTTTTCCTCCCCTGTCTTGTACTTGCAGGGGTGAGTTTTTAGACCCAGGTATAAGACTTTATTTAGCCCTATTAAATTCCATCTCGTTAGATTTGGCTCATTATTCTAGCCTGTTGAAATCTTTTGGAATCCTGACTCTGGTTCAACGTAGTCACTTCCTCTCCAAAGTTTTTTTTTTCTTCTCATCTTTTTGGCAGCTCCACGGATCACTCCCCAAATCCGACCTTCTCTGTATGTCTGCTAAATGAAGGATTAGACAACAAGCCTTACAGGAGATGAAAGACAGAGGCAATGACTGCAATCCCAGGCTTTGGGGAAGGCTTTCTCAGCTTAAGCGATTCTTTTCCATGTCAAGCCATAAATTCTTCACCAATATTAATAACAGCTGACATTTTCATCGTGCTTTAGATTTACAAAGCACTGTACATACATAATCTCGTTCGTTCCTCACACCAATATGATGACGTAGATACCTTTGGTATTATTCTCATGAATTTACAGATGAGGAACTGAGGCCCTCTGAGACCATAACTATGGAGGCAGTAAATGTCAGAACTGGGATTTAAACCCAGGGCCCCTGGCTTCAGGCCCAGACTTCATTTTGTAGTGCCATTTTGCTTCTTATAGGCATACCAGTTTGATTGAAGTCAAGAATTCAGGTAAAGGGGGGCAGCGAGGTGGCACAGTGAGTAGAGCACCGGCCCTGGAGGTGCTGAGGAGGAGGACCTGAGTTCAAATCCAGCCTCAGACACTTGACATGCTTACTTAGCTGTGTGACCTTGGGTGAGTCACTTAACCTCAATTGCCTTGCCTTCCTCCCTGCAAAAAAAAAAAAAAGAATTCAGGGAAAGGAATAATCAAAAATAAAGCTGAGAAAGTAGATTGAGGATAATGACTCCTTGACATTGTCTAATCATGATTGAGTGACACTAGCATCTATCTCACAGGACCATAGTGAAGATAAAGGGGGAAAATAGATGTGAAATAGTTTGCAAACTTAAAACATTGTTCTTATTGTTATCATTATGACTAGTACTATCAGATCTTCAGAAACCCCAGTTGGGAGAGAAGTGAGGGGGGGCCCCTTACCTCATGTTCTAGCCCCCCCCAAGACCAAGTCATGTTTTCACAGCCTTTACTCTGCTTCTTAGCAACCACTGTTCTAGACAGTAGGGGGCGCCAAAAGGTTTTGAGCAGTGGTGTGATGAGCGCAAAGCCATCCTTTGGGAAGATCATTCAGCTATGTATAGGAAGGCCTAAAGGGAAACTGGACAGCTAGGCGGCACCATAGTGCCCAGCGCACAGGGCCGGGAGTCATGTTCCTGAGTTCAAATCAGACCTCAGACACCTACTAGATGGGCAAGCCACTCAATCCTGTTTGTCTACGTTTCCTCGTTTGCAAAAAGAGCTGGAGAAGGAAATGGCAAACCGCTCCAATATCTCTGCCAAGAAAACCCCAGAGGGGGTCACCAAGAGTCAGACACGACTGAAAAATGACTGAACTGTCAACTCTGAAAACAGATGACCAAAAAGTCACAGAAGTTATGCAACCACTGTTAACTCTAAAAATAAGAGTTCACGTAGATTATCACAACCACGGTTAACTCAAAGAAACAAAATGAAACAAAAACAAAATAAAACCAAAGAGCTAATAGTGGTCGTAAGCAAAAAGTTTTCTTTATTCCATTGGAGGAGGCAAACGAGACACATGTGCCAGGGCCTCCTCTAGGAGGAGACCTGCTTTAAGGAGGCCAAGACTTGATACGTGTAGCAGCAGCTGCAGAGTTAGCTTTGGCTGTGACAATGAGAGGTAACAGCAAAATGAGACAAGTTGCATTCATAGCACGGCTTCGTGACTGGAGCATGGGTCCTACAGGGGCTTGTCTGAGATCAGGGACCACTTGGTGCTGTAGTGAAACAATCCTGGGATTTTGCTGTGGCTAGTTCATCCAGAGGGTGGACCGCAAAGGATTGTTGTTATGCCAAGCTCAGGATACAGCTTGCTTTCTGGGCCTTAAGTTTGGAAAGCAGGATGTCTCCTAACAGTAAAAAGAGAGGGGTGGGGCAGCTAGGTGGTGCAGTGAATAGAACACCAGCCCTGGAATCAGGAGGACCTGAGTTCAAATGCTGCCTCAGACACTTGACACACTTACTAGCTGTGTGACCTTGGGCAAGTCACTTAACTCCAATTGCCCTGCCTTCTCCCCTCCAAACAAACAAACAAAACAAAAAGAAAAAGAGAGGGGTGGTCTTAGCATGGGGATCTTGACAGAACAAAAGGAGAGCCTGGCAGCAGAGATATCTGTCAGGAGGTTATTTTACTATCTTTAGTTGTAAAGAGATGAAGCAAAGAGGGCCTCAAATAGCAGCTGTGAGAATAAAAGAAGGCAGGAGAAATTTCAAAGGAAAAATTGATAGAGGTGGTGGACCTCTAAGATGGGAAGGGAAATGAGTGGGGCAGGAATGGCTCTCTGGCTTCCAGCCTGATCACTAAGAGATCTATGGTATTGTTTATAGAAACACATGTTTTTTTCCCTCAAACTAGTGTTGAAGAGGTTCTGATTTTTTAGGAAAGACAATGAGTTTGATTGTGGACAATATTCACTTTGAAATGATGGGAGAGGTAACATGTGATGTAGCAGTGAAACTCAGACTCATGGGAAGGCTCTTGGTTCTATTCATGCCTTTGTCACTTATGACCACTTAAATGTCCTGGTCCTGTGTTGGTAAGCAAAATGGGCTCCTTAGCACTTAGTTCAATAAGGGCCCTTGAAGAGTTTGGCTTTTGTTTGCTTTGACTAATTCAGTGTATTTCATTGAGTCTTACTAAGTGCTAAGCCCCAGGCCCAAACCCCTATTAGGTTTAAATCCTATGTGGGTGTGGATTGGCAACTAAGGTGGGGCCCAAGGTGGGGCTAACTCCAGGAAGCGCCTAGTTTACATGTCTGGGACAGCAGAGGCTCTTAGACCAAGTGGGGTTATTTTGGGGTCCTCTCACCCCTAGTAGTCCTTGACCGGCAAGGACCCGTCTCAGTACACAATGATGAGGCGGGAGTCAAGGTGGAAGGAACTCCGATTTATTGGGAGAAATCATCCATTTTTATAGGGTTTGCACTACATGAGCACAAGCAAGTGGCCAGTGGGTATGAGGATGACAACATGGGAAGGAACAGAAATGTTGCAGTGGGACAGGATAGCAATGTTGCAGTACGGGTATACTGTTGCACTTTGTTTCAGTCTGGGTATCGGTATGGGCATGGAAAGGATCTGGATTGTTACAATGCATGGTGCACTATGGTATCTCCGAGGGTATGGGAAAGAGCAGGACTGTTGCAAAGAGTCATCTGTAGGGATATGGGAACTAGGGAAATGTACTACGGTATCTATGAGGGCGCAGGAATGCTCAGGCATGTTGCAAGATGGTATCAGAGGTACATGAGCTACGTGGAGGCAGGATGTCCCTGTAAAGTGTCAAAGATGTTCCGGTAAGTAAGGTAACAAAGCACTGTGTTAGGCAACGGTTCAAGAGCATGAGGTAATGGCCAGCTGGGTCCCTCCTTCTGGGCTTGTGTGTCCCTGGTGGACGGCTCTGCCCGCATGTGTAGGTAGACTACAGGGGCTTCCCAAGGGTGGAGGCCCACCCTCCGGGTGCCTGCTGTTCCACTCCTACTAAGCCTGTCTGGTTTACCCAGGAAACAGGCCAAGTGCTAGGGTCCCAACAGCCCTGGGGTCGGCACCAACCCCTTATAGGTTTAAGTCGCCTCTTTGTGACGATTTTAGGTCACATGGGTGAGTCGCATGTGTGACTCACCCCTGACACTGAAAAAGATATAAAACCAGGGTTTGGCCTCCTCTTCCTTGGAGCTCTTTGCCGCAGCAGTGGTGGCACTGGTGACTCTGGGCCAGCCCTTGTTCTGAGCCCCCCAGGCTGAACCTGGATGTTGGTAACTATGAATTGTGTTGGGTCTGTCTGTTGATGTTTGTAATTTGTTTGTATTTTGCTCTGAAGTTCACTGTGCTGGCTTTTTCCCCTGAACTAAGTGAATGATATTTGTATGCTGAATTAAAGTAAGCTTGTCAAACCCTTAATGTAGCTTTCCTTAGTTAAGCAGATCAAAAGAACTTGAGCCGTTGGCAGCTTTCTGGATGCTGGTTGTGGGTGGATCTTATACCCCCACAGCAGCTGCTAGCCAGATTGTTGAAACAGGTCCTCAGTTTTCCCACCTGTAGAATAAAGGTGTTAGATGACTTCTAGGCCCCTTTAAGTTCTAGAGCTGTGATCATTTGTTCTAAGTGAAAATGTCCACCACACAATCAAGAGATTTTGGGCCTCTAGTTCAGGAGAGAGGTCTTGGCTGGAGATCTATATTTGAGAGTCAATAAGATATATAGGGGGCAGCTAATGGAGAAAGCATTGGGCTTGGAGTCAGGAAGACTCATCTTCCTGAGTTCAAATGCAGCCTCAGACACTTACTAGCTGTGTGACTCTGGGCAGCTTATTTAAACTTGTTTGCCTCAGTTTCCTCAACCATCATATGAGCTGCAGAATGGCAAACCACCCCAGTATCTTAGCCAAGAAAACTCCAAATGGGGTCACGAGGAGTCAAACAAGACTGAAATGGCTAAACAATATCAAAAAGACATATGTGTGTGTGTATGTGTGTGTATGTGTGTGTGTGTGTGTGTACACACATATAGGAATTGAAGTCATGACAGCAGGTAACAACTTCAGAGAGTAGAACAACAGAAGGCCTGGGAATTGAGGTCTTCCATATTTAGGGAGTAGGAGGAGGAAGTAAAGCCAGTGAAAAAGAAAGAAAAGTTAGAGATAGTAGATAAGCAGGACAGTATGTTGTTACAGAAACTGAGAGAAGAAAAGTGTTTCTAGAAGGAGGTAGTCAGCAAGGTTGAATTCTTCAGCAATCAAGGAGGGCTCTGACAAGGTCAAGACAGTTGGAAGTGGATACCAGGTAGTGAGGGAGTCATCATTGGGCACTTTTTTGAGAAATTTAATGTGTAAACACAAGGAGAAAACTAGACAAGTAGCTAGGGAAGGTTTTGTTGTTTTTTTAATCCTGGGACAGATTAGATTTGGAAAGGAACTAAGAGATAACCTAGTCCAATTCCTTCATTTTTCAAGTGAGGAACTGAGGCCTAGAAAGGCAAAATGATTTTCCCAGGGTCAGTAAGCCTAAGGCAGTAAGTCACAAAGTGAGGATTTGAACCTGGGTCCCCTGAATGTCATGAAAACATTCAGCACTCTTTTCACTGCACAATATTACCTCTAGTCCAAGTACTATGATCCCTTTTTTACAGATGAAGAAACTGAGATTTGGTGAGATTATCCCTATTTTTATACATATATTAAGTGTCAGAGGCAGAACTTAAAACAATGTCCTCATGACTCCAAGTCCTACCATCTATCCACTGTCACAGAATAGAGTGGTTAGGTACAGTTGGAATAATTTTTGGTTTTATTGCTGTAGAGTTGAGTCCTACTCCTTGTGACCCCATTTGAGGTTTTCTTGGCAAAGATACACCTTCTTATTGATGCTGACTCCATTCTCTAGTAGCCCCCATACTTATTCCCCTCCTGATCATGTTCCTTTTATTCCTGTTTGGCCCTTGTTTGCTTAACCTCTTTGCCAGATTTATCTCCTCCAGGCTCTAGGCCATCAACTTGCACATAACTACTCATGGTACATACCAACCTCCCACTGAGTCAAAAGTCTCTGACCCACTGGACCTGACATCAGCCAGATTCCGAAGTCTGACCCCTTGAATGGGACCCCGTGAGTCAGGGACAGATCTACAGCCCTTGCTAGTGTCAATCCTTTCAGATTATTTGAACCCCAATAATATCCAAAGCACCCAAACTGCTTTTGCTCTATTCTAAAAATGCCCCTGTCTGTGTCAGCAACTTCAAAGACCAGGTAAGACTGACAAGGGGGATCTTTCCTGTTGGTGACAGGATGTCTGCAGCCAGAACAGTGGTATTTCTCTTATCTTCATATTCTAGAGACATTTGCATCTTATGTTCCTAATCTCTAAGGGACCCTTCTTTGTCAATTGTCTTGTTCAACTAAAAACTTCCTTGGAGATCATAAGCTGGAGTTGGGATTGTTACTTAAACCTTGTCTTTCTTCCTTCGGTTAATCAGAAGTTTGTTTCTGATTCCATGATCCTGTATCTGCTAGCTTCAAGGGAATAAACTGGAGTTTATGATATATATGGGTATGTATATATATCACCTAGCCTGTTGCCTCCTTTAACCAAACTTTCAGGTCGACACCAGCAGGAAGCAGTTTCAGAAGCCAAGACCTTTGCCCCTTTCCCCAAAAGATTTTGGGTCCCATTTGTTTGAGGGAGGAGTGATGGGGTGATGGGACCTGAACCTCTATGCGGAAAAGACCGTATCTTTGAAAGCAATCCAGTTCCTGAATTTTCCCACACATTTCAGCAGCCCAGATCACTGGCCTCTCACCAGAGGCATCTGGCCCATTCCAGCCCACCCCAAATAACTTAATACTCCTTTCCCAGTCCTCTTGACCCACACCAGAACACTTCTTTCACTGTCACACCTGAACCGCTCCAGTCTACCATTCCTTAATCCCATCTAGATCTTCTCACTGTCTTCCCCCTCCCCCCCAAATCAAGTTGCAGATTCCCTAAGAATCTCACCTGCTTCTATTGGCATTACAATAAACTTGGCCACTTTGACTGAAAGAAGGCTTGAATGCTTGAATTCTTTCCAGGCAGACCCCCCTGTACCCTGACATTTTGGAGTTCCCAGCAACCCCAAACCACATCAGTTTGCCATTTCCTTCTCCAGCTCATTTGACAGATGAGAAAACAGAGGCAAACAGGGTTAAGTGACTTGCCCAGGGTCATAAAGTTAGAAAGTGTCTGAGACTGGACTTGAGCTCAGGAAGATGAGTCTTTCCCACTGCTGGCCTAGTGCTCTATCTACTGCACCACCAGCTGCCCATAGTTGCAAGCATATTATTAATATAAGCTTTCAGGAATGTGATGAGCAAAATGAGCTGTTATGGACCATAATGAGAACATAACCACCATTTATAATTTTTCTTTCCCTTGGAGGAAATGCCTTCTGAGCTTCAAACAACCAGCTTGTGTTCTCTAGTGGAGGATTGTTGTCCTTTTGTGTTCTGCACTGAGAAGGAGATGCTTAATAAAAGCTTACAGAATTGAATTAAGTTGAGGGGGTGAAAATAGGAAGCACCAAATGTGCAATTTGGCACCTCATAAATAACTCAGCCACACCCACTGGTGAATTTAAATTTGGGTCTCCAGAAAGTGCTATTTAAAAATTTAGGAGAAAAGTGATGCGGGAGTGGTCCTGCAGGAAGAGCAACCAAGTTGGGATCTGAGCCATTCTGGATTCTAGACCTGACTTGGCCACTGTCTACCTCACTGTGCAATTTGGGGTTGGTCACCTAAACTCTCTGGGCCTTGGGTTCCACAGCTGAAGGTGCTGGACCAAAAGACTTTAGTCCCCCTCAGTTCTAAAAATTCTCTGATTCCACCAAATGATAGTGAGTAGAAAGTCTGTCCACTTCAGAGGTTTGAGGGGAAGCTGATGCTGCTCTAGGCAAAAGGGAGCTGTGGGTGTTTGTTTTTCTCTTTGCTCCTTCTTCTATTCAAATACCCAGCTACCTACCTACAGCCAGGGGCCTTCAGGCCCCATCTGGATATTCCATTAGAAGATGCTTATCTCCTAGAGGCCAGAGTCATTTGCATTTTCTTTGTTTTGCCTGTACTCAGCTTCTTAGCCCTTCCTATGCCCTTATTAAGTCTCCTAAGCAATTATCTCCTTGATTGATTGACTGCTCATGGTTTTAGGCATCTCTCTTTTCCCCCTCATTAAAACTTAGACATCCCGTGTCTCACTCTGCGGACTCCTTGAGTTCTCCTGGGAGGGAATGCCGATGAGTAAATGGAGACAATATAAACAGACAAGATGTCCCAAAGGCCTTAGTGGAGTTTTAAGCTGTAACAATTTAAAACTACTTTAAGAGATGTTATTGAATGGGATGGATAATTGTGAAGACTTCACAGGGTATGTCTGAGAGAGTAGGAGAGGTTTGCGACTTGGCTTTGTGATTCTGAAAGGTCAGGGCCTGCAGCTGTGGGCAAGCCCTTCCCCCTCTCTCTCTCTCCGATGTTAGAAGATAATGAACTTCTTGTGAGCTATTTGTTCTCTGCTCCAGGAAGGTCTCTCCTTCCCCCCACCCCCACCCCATTTCTTCTCCTAGACTTTCAGACGCCACCCTGGCAGTTGAGTTCTGATAGGGAAAACTTGAATGGACCAGATCAACATTGGTTTTCTGCCTAGTTTTCGAGCCTAGACTGTAAGCCTACCTCCCAGCCAATGGTGAGAAGGGATAGAGTGGGTGGGGATCTTTTCATTAAGAGTATAAATTAACACAGGTTCCCTTTTACCTTGCCTCCTCCATTATGGAGGTGTGCCCAAATCTTGCAAGGTTTGTAAAGTAAATTTACTTTGTTTCTCCTAAAGATGTTGAAATGGACAGACCGAGAAACACAGACCAAGCCAATTAAAATATATTGAGCATCATTTATTAGCTGGCCAGCGACTGTCCCGTAGACTGAAAGTCTAGAGAGCAGTCCTGAGCACAAGGATCTGAAGCCTTTTATACCTGAGCCTAGAGCAGGTGCAAGCAAGCCATTACAAAAGCAGGATATTGCAGTTAAACAGAGCGCATCGGGGATCAAACACATCTTGAGCAAGATCTAATGATTTATGCTAGGTGTTTGATCAGTGTTGCCCAGTAAATTGGGTTCACTCCGGGGTTACAGCGCTCCAGTAAGTGGAGTGCCGCTGGGGCTGTGCGCCCCTGTGCAAGGGGGCATTTCACTCCTCCCTTTTTCACCTACACAGGGGACTCATCAGAGGCCAAAGGGGCATAGGACATACGTATGGTAAAAAGCTTGATTGCTTGGAAGCGTTCTTGGACATACTTGGTCAGGCAGTTGATTAAGCAGGGGGCTAGCATGAGTCCCTGCAGGATGAGGATTACTGGGAGGGGCCGGGTTCAAGCACAGGGGCTAGACCCAGCCACAGGGGGTGGGAAGGGGTTGAGGCAAAGGAACAGAAAACAAAGGAGAGAATTGTCTGGAAAGTTTCAGTTTCAGGTCCCCGCTCTCCCAAACCGTCCACTGGGGTGTACGCTCTGGAGAAGCTGTTCGTTTGATGTAGGACTGGTGGATCCACGCCTTTCGGCCTGCAACCTTGATGGCGGAGGCATTGGCCAAGATCACTTGGTATGGACCTGTCCACCGGGGCTCCAGGGACAGTCCTCAGGGCAGCTTTCGGGTCAGGACCCAGTCGCCTGGCTGAACGAGGGAGCTCGGGGGAAAGTTGGGCGCTGCGGCCCTAAGAGACTGGTAAAAGGTTCTGATAGCACTCTGGACCGCGGTCAGGGCCTGCAACCACTTAAGAAGGGACTGATTAGTAAAATCTACAGGCAGGGATTCGCTTACTCGAGGAATGAGAGGGGGCACTACCCCAAACATAACTTAGGGAGAGAAAGAGTCGCAGCGTTGGGTGTGCATCTTGTGTGGAGAAGGGCAAAGGGAAGGATTGAGCCGATGCACTGACAAATCAAAGGGGCAGTCCCCTTTACAAGTACAAATACAGAGGCCCTCCCCTCAAAAAAAACAACAATACAATCATCCATTTAAAATTCAAGTCTTTTCCCATCAAGTGTCTGTGAGGGAGCATCAATGAAGTCTTCTGGTCCTTGGTATTTGTTGCAGCCATCCCCACAGCTTATTCTTCTTGGAGGAACTGGCTTTCTGTCCATTCTCCTACAAAGGTTACCTTAGCACGATTTTAAGTTGCCACTTCTAATAATTATACCCTGATCATCTTTATAAATTCAAAATTGAAACCTTGGCCAATTGCCATGTTTAAGAAATTCACATCAGAACCCAAATTCTCATACTTTACATTGACTCATTATTAATTTCCTCACCAGGGGGATGAGACTCCAGTACATACATAAATACATTAAATAACCAATTTTTAACACAGTACTTATAAAATCTTAACCTAGTCATGTCATGTTTCTTTGATGGCATAACAAGATAAGCCACAAGCCATTCTTCTTTAAACAACAAAGCTTTAGACAAGCGTGATATTAACCAAATAACAAAATAATATTCTCACAAAACCTTGACCTAATTGTCTTCATACCATTTCCAAGACAGACACCTAACTTAACACTAGTCCCAGTCCTGTAGTGATCTAAGATGTTCCATAATTAATTATTTTAATAGATTTACTAAACCTTCTGATTATAGAAATTTGTCACCAAGAGAATAGGGACTTAAAGTAAGGGGACCATATTTTCCCCAGCTTCCTATCAGCTCCAGGCAGAGGCTCTGTCAAACTGCAGGCTGCATTGAGCCAGGCTTAGTCTGCCAGGCTTCAGTTAAGTCAAGAGGGTCCCGCCTCCACATATACTGAACAGTTGCCCCCTCAACTTTGCCAAGAAATCGTACCTGTAGCTAATGCCTGCCCTCCCACAGGGCTGCTGGCATCTTGGGTCA
>JAQQSZ010002680.1:0-14680 GCA_028646595.1 Phalanger gymnotis
GGTGGTGGCGGCGGAAGGTGTGGAAGCCAGAAGCTGCGGAAGCCAGAAGCTGCGGAGGCAGGAAGCTGCGGAAGCGGGGCTTACCCGAGTGCGAGCAGGAACATGAGGCCAGTGAACATGATTTGGCTAAATACTCTCTTGCTTTTCTTTGGTTTCCTAGTTGCCCTTGTGAAATGGGCTTTCTGGGCCTGGAGTCTTTTTGTCAAGATGTTGGAATGGGGAGGCTGGTTCAAGTTTTGGCTGCGGTGGGGCCTAAATAAATTTCTTGTTGTTTTCTCCTTAGAGAATCTCTCATACCTTGCAATTTCAGACCATTCAAACATATACATGATTATATTTGAGATCATAAATTCGGGCTTCCTACTACATTATTCTCAGCAATACAACAATCTATGACAACTCAGAAGGACTTACGATGAAAAATATTATCCATCCCCAGAGACAGAACTGATGGTGTCTGAAATACAGATTGAAACAGCTTTTAAAATTTTTTCTTTATTTTTCTTGAGGGTTTTTTTTGCCTGTTTTCTTTCTCAAAATGATTATTATGGACATGTTTTTTAAATGAGTACACATATATATCCTATGTGGAATTGCTTTCCTTCTCAATGAAGGGCTGGAGTAGGAGGGAGGAAAAGAGAGAATTTGGAACTCAGAGTTTTAAAAACAAGCATTAAAAATTGTTTTTACATGTAACTGGGGAAAATTAAATATTAAAGAAATACAAAAAAAATGTTCATCTAAGCTTGCTTAAAGTATTGAAGGCAATCTAGTGATTCCAGAGAGAGCCTGTTTCACTTTGGGATAACTCTAATTATTGGAAGTTTTTCTTTACTTTGAGCCTAAATCTTCTTTTCTACACAACCTATCTGTTGTTCCTAGTTCTCTCCTCTAGGGATAAACAGATCATATCCAATTCCTCTTCCATTTGACAGCCCTTCAGTTATTTTAAATAGCTATCACTCCCACCCCCAAATCTTCTCTGAAGTCTCCTTTATTCGGTCAATGTATGGGATGTTCTCCAGTCCCCTCCTGATTCTGCTCACCCTCTTCTGGGCATGTTCTTACTTATTTTTGCCTTTTATCTTATTTGTGCTTGTAATTTTTATAGCCCTACAAGTTCTTTCTTAATTTATTTAAATATATCATATATCCATCTAGAGATGTCTCTTAAGCTAGCAAAGTTGCTGTTTTAAATTTTTTCTCTGTATATATTTTATTTAATATTTTAGTTTTCAACATTGATTTTCACAAGAGTTTGACTTACAAATTTTCTCCCCATTTCTACCCTCCTCCCCATTCCAAGATAGCATATATTCTTATTGCCTCATTCCCCAGTCAACCCTCCCCTCTTTCACCCCATATCCCCCCATACCCTTTCCCCTTACTTTCATGTAGGGCGGGATAGATTTCTATGCCCCATTCGTTATATATCTTGTTTCCCACTTGCATGCAAAAAAAAAAAAAATTAAGCAACTGCTTTTAAAACTTTGAGTTCCAAATTCTCTCCCCTCTTCCCTTCACACCCACCCTCCCTAGTAAGGTAAGCAATTCAACATAGATCAAAGTATCATTATGTAAAATACTTCCACAATGCTCATGTTGTGAAAGGCTAACTACTTTTCCTTCCATCCTATCCTATCTCCCTTGACCCAGTCCCTTTTCAAATGCATTTGCTTTTGATTACTTCCTCTCCCTATCTGCCCTCCCTTCTATCATGTCCTCTTTTTTAAATCCTCTTCCCCTTACTTTGCTGTGGAGTAAGATATTCAGTTGAGTGTATATGTTATTCCCTCCTCAAGTTGAATCTGATGAGAGTAAGATTCGCTCATTCCCCCTCACCTGCCCCCTCTTCCCTTCCAACAGAACTGCTTTTTCTTGCCATTTTTATGTGAGATAATTTACTCTATTCTATCTCTCCCTTTCTCCCTCACTCAATATATTCCTCTTTCACCGCTTAAATATATTTAATTTTTTTAGATATCTTCCCTTCATATTCAACTCATCCTGTGCTCTCTGTCTATATTCCTTTCAAATCCCTTAATACTGAGAAATGTCTCGTGAATAACACAAATCATCTTTCCAAAGAATAGTTTATTTTTACATGTTGGGTTTTTGTTTTTGTTTTTACTGCTTATACTTCAGCAGATTCATTTGATAATATGCTTTAAATATTTTAGTGCTATTCTTTGTTTTGTTCATTTTGAATTTTGGGCTCCTACATTAGAATTAAATATAATGGCTTTTATTTGCAAATTGAAGCAAATAGGAAATACTTGATCTCCATGCTATTATGTTTCTTAAAAGTTTGCATTACTGTTGGCCAATGTAAAGAGTACAGATAAGGTCTAGATGGAGTAGATGGCCTCTTAGAATCCATCCAATTCTAATTGGACGAGGGTGTGTCTAAAATTAAACGACAACAATAAAACAACTGGACAGGAGAATAAACCTAGATTTGGGAAAAGCCAATTTCATGAAGAAGGCAATTGTCATGAGAAGACTTAAAATGATAAGAATTGTGTAATAAGGATGGACATGCTAATAACTCCTTTTGATTTAACATCATGACTATTCACTATGGTGAGAATGAGAAATCAGAAACAATGATTATAACTCCTGTTCTAACAAGGACTCATAAAGTCAACATAAAGCAGTCATTGCATTTTGAATCTTCAATTTCTCAGTTGTTCATTAGGGAATCAACATTGCTTGTTTTCTACATGATGGAGACTTTATAAAGATCAATAAAAATGCTGAATTTTTCCCATCACATCTAGGTAGGCATCTATATCTCTCAAATAGGTGGAGATATTCCATAATATTGAGAGTTATTCATATATATCATCAATGTATACATTTGATCCTAAACACTCTATCCCTTGTGCTCTTTTGTGATATATTTGTTTTAAATTTATTGTTTCTCTTACAATCCAGCCCAATCCAAGAAACATTTATTAAGTGTTTACCATGTGTCATGAATTGTGCACTAAATATGCAATTAACCAAAAAAGAAAAAAAAAGGAAGGAAGGAAGGAAGGAAAAAAAAGAAAGAGAGGAAGATCATATAATCTATAGGAAGAGAAAACACAAAAAATGACTTGAAACTGGGCAGGGCAGCAGATGCAAAGTGGGAGGAACTGAGTCCAATTTCTGACCGCTAGAATGGAAGGATAGCACTATACAAGTAATTATGGCTAATAAGCAATATTTAATTTCTCTACTGCTAGGGGCCTTGTCACCATCAAGATACAATTGATCATTATTCCCCTTTTCAGTATGTCCTGTGCTGTTGGCTTCCAAACTTTTCTCTCTTTTCATTTCAGGACATAGATATAATAAACATTTTGTTGAAATGCAGGTCTTTAAGGAATGGCTTGTCACTTCATTGTGAAGACTAATTTCCTGGCAATATCAGGGAATCAGAGATCAGTCACACTGATTGCAGCTCTTGTCCTAAGAGTCAGCACACAGCAGTCATCACAACATTTGGGATCTTCAATTTCTCAGTTGTTCATTAGGGAATCAGCATTGTTTGTTTTCTACATGACAGATATTATAAGATCAATAAAAATGCTGAATTTTGCCCATCGCATCTAGGTGGGCATCATGATTTTTTTCTAAAAACCAAATAGCAATCTTTTCCCCCCATATCCTTTTGAGAATAGTATTTTCTTAAACATAAATGAAGTAAAACCCACAAATCTGGAATACTCTCTTTCCTCACCTATTTGTCTCTTGAAACTCGTTGTTTCATTCTTTCAAAATTTATCTCAGGTGAGCTTTCCTGATCTTTTTTAATCATAGCTCTTATTTTTCTACTTCCCAAAATAAGAAAAAAAAATAGCAAGTTACACATTTAATATTTAGTGCATGTATCATTGTTAAATTGTTTTCACTTAGTAATGCCTAAGTTTCTTGGTTCAAGAACTGTTTTCTTTTTGTCTTTGTAATTACTGCTCCCAAAACATTGCCTAGCACATAAATGCTGTTTAATAAATGTTTGCTTAATTAAGTTAAATGGGATTGAATTGACAGAATATTTTTCTTATGCTGTTCCAAGTTGACTAACACTTTAAAAGAAAGGGTACTCAAGAGACACTAAGCTATTAACTTCATATCTCTCTCAGCCATTTATACAGCTACCAGACTAGTCTAAGCCCTCAAAACTTGTCACCAGCACCATTGCCTTTTCCTATTAATTAGGATCCCTTCTTAAAGTATTTCTTTTCTCCAATTCATCTTTTAAACAATTGTCTTATATTTAAATCACAGGACTGGATGTATCACACCCCAGCTTAAGAAGCTACATGGATTCCTTATTGTCCATAGGACCAAGTACATATTTGTTCATATGGCATATAATGTGCTTTCTATTTTTTCTGAACTTAGCTTTTTTAGCTGTGAAATATTACTTCCATTTGCTTGTTGTTCTCCCTTTCATTTTTTGCCCCTATACCTTTGTACAAAGTGACTCCTAGGCCTAGAAGACACTCCCTCCTCATATTCAGCAGACTCTTAGAATACCTCTCATCTTTTTAAACTTAGGTTAAATGTCATCTTTTATGTGAGGAGTTTCACCCTAGTAGTTAAATGTCCCCCATTCCTTTGAATTTCAATTAAATACATGTATTTGTATTTGTAGATATCGATGGTTTTTCTGTGCTGTTTGTTTTTTACTTATTGGAATATGAACTGCTTCTGAACAGGGACTATTTTTGTTTTTTTCTTTCTTTTTACATTTAAAATATCTATCTATCTGTCTGCCTACTTAATGTTCATATGATAGGGATTCATGGCACAATGGAAGGAACAGAGAATCCTTATCCTGAGGAAAAGAAGACTTGGGGGAAAATGATAGTGGTATGTGAGCATTTAAAAGGCTATCATACAAAGGAAGGATTAGACTTATTCTGCTTGTAGCTAGAAATCATAACTAGGAATAATGCATAGAAGTGACAAAGGGACAACTTTTGGCTTGATGTTAGGGAAAGAAATAAATACTTCCTATCAGTTGGAGCCATATCAATAAAGAAACAAATGAAGAAATATTTGCTAAGCAAGCACTGTGCCATATGAAGGTGGAATGGACTACTTATAGAGGTCAGAGGTTTTGACCTCTCCTTGGAGGTCTTAAAACAGAGACTGGACAACCAGTCTTCCAATATGCCATATCAGAAATCCCTCTATAAATGTATGGGTTGGGCTAGATAGATCACTTATGTCCCTTCCAGTTCTCAAATTCTGTGCCCATAATAGGACCATATATGTTACCAAAATATTTTCAAGAAAGAAAGAACTGAGACATAACTCCACATTATGGAAAACTAATGAAAATTCCATAATTTTGAAGAAAGTTAGTAGAGTGAAAAGTTTTATACTGAAATTAAAGAGATTTGAATTCTGGAACCCATTCTCCTAACTAATTAATTGAGTGAGCTTCAAAAAGTCATTCCCTTTAGAATACCCCAGTTTCTGCATCTTAACATAATTTAACAAGGCAAAATGCCACTTAGGTTCCTTGTGACTCCGAAATATACTCATATTTTGTAATCCTATTCTACATTTCTATGTGTGTGGGAGGCACAATGACATATAAGAAATAACTGATTCATTTCAGAATTTTACAGTGTGTTTTAGGACATGAAGCATCCATAGATAAAAGAAAGCCAAGAATTCCAAGAGGCAAAAAATATAGATTACAAAATAGTATAAACAGCCAGTGCCATATTAGTTCATAGTTCATATAGTTCACATAGTTCAACTGCTATAAAATGAAGAGATTTTTATTGACTGGAAAGGCTTCATGGGAGTTATTTTGGCTGAGCTTTTTAACTGGACAAATTATAAACAGGCAGAAAATTAAGAAGAAGGCATTCCAGGCAGAGAAAGCAGCAGGAAAAATTTGTAATTGCAGGAAAATATAGTAAAAAATTTGTGAAAAAATAAAGTTTAGCTGGTGTGGCTTAGTAGGAAGGTTTATTTAGGGCAATGCATAGTGTAAAACAAGACTAGGAAAGTACTGTACATTGAAACAATATATTCCAGGTTTTATGAAGTAGAGTTTGTATCATAAAAAATAATCTTCACTACATTTTGTAGAAATTGGGAGATATGATTTAAATATTATTTCATAAAAATGTATTTTGCAGAAGAATGACAAAATGAAATCTTAGACTGGGCAAGAGAACACAGGAAGGGGTTGACTTAACAGTCTTTTGAAAAGTCTTGGCATGAGAAATTAGGTGATCCAAGAAGAGTAGTAAAGAAGGAAGAATGTTGCAGAAATCCTGAATTTCTTTTTGTTGTTTTTGTTTAATGGACCCCTTGGTCTTCTGCTGTCTATTTATACCTACTCACAATGTTTTTAACTATATACAATAAAATACGGGGAATTACAAAGGAAACAAATTACATTGAAATGTAGTTATTTTATTTGTTTATATTGCATTAGATCACATTGTATCAGATAGTTCACGTTGTATCATCATGCCATGTCATGTTATATTATATTATGTTATATTACATTATATTTACAATGTTCGCAGACATGAGATTAGGAAACCCAGATATAAAGAAAGTGTTAGTAGTGTTTTAAGTATCTAAGAAGTTAAATAGGTAGGGAAGAGAAAGTAATCAAAGATTTACTAAAGAGTAGCGAGGAAAATGAAAGCAAGATCATGCAACTGAGGATGAATATATAAATAGGATGATACTTCAGTGAGATAAGAATCAGGAGTGTTCAAGCTCAGAATGAGGAGGGTCTAGCAATGGATACTAAGAGCCATTAAAAGGGGTCATTTAGGTGTGCTGAGGGCAAGAGGTTCAAAGAAGTGATGGGGTGGTTGCTAGGATGGTGTCTTAGAAGGAGGAATGATGCAATTTCACTTGTTTCCATTTTTTTCTTCCAAGTAGAAACATCTTTGCCATAGGAAAATAAATAATAGAATTTAACAAAGACTTGAAGCTGAAAATATCAGAAGGTGATGGGTAAACACCTAGCAACTTTCGATGAATTCAGGTCATCAAGTTTGAGGAACTATATTCTAGAATAATGAAAGAACTAAGTGTGATTGTTAAAATGATATCAATGTGTGTTTGTTTAAATCATTCAACTGGATTATTGAAAATGTTTGGATCTTCAAAATAATATGTGATGTTTGCAAAGCGAAAACTGCTGAGAATGGCTTCTTCTGAACAAAAAAAATTATTAAATGGATTTCATGAATAGTTAAGAAGAGAAACAATGTTCAATAAATAATTTTATTTCTTGATTGAGAAGTTTGAGTGGCAAAAGGGGCTGAAGGAGTTTGACCTAAGTCGAACAAAAGGGAGAACATATTGAAGGTGACTTGGAATGTCTAAACTTATGGCAAAAGTAGGACAAAGAATTTTGTGAATTTGAGGGAATTTTAAAAAGATGGTAATAGGAGATGTATTCAAAATTAAGGACTCAGTTAGAATGAGAAAAAGATATTAGAGGAAAAGCCCCAAGGAGCAGAAGTCAAGGAGAAAGAGAAGGCAATTGTTAAGTCAATGTAATTTACATGATCATTAACAGCATTTGCATGAAAGGATAAGAAGTTAATGAAGATAAAAGGAAAGGAAGTTAAGCATGAGAGTCAAGTTATTTAGGGAGTGATAGACACAGAATGAAAGTGAATAACCTGTAGAGAGTAAATGTATGAAATAGAAATAACATAAAAAAGAGTTGAAAAGAGAAATATATGGCAGCAATAATTGGATGAAATTATGAATAAGAATGTAGAATAGGGAAAATTTTGCAATGACTGGTATCAAGTGCAATATTTACATTTTTTCAGTGGTCCAGTTCATGGTTTTTATCCACAAAGTATAGGCCAGTCTCCTTTCCAGAAAAGAAGGTAAATGGGTCTGAATAATGCATCTCCACATAAAAAAAAAATTCAAGGATAGTAATGAACTCCAAAGACTGATAGGGGAATCCTGATTTCTTTCATGAAGCTAGAAGGTGGAAGAATTTTACAGAGGAAAAGAAAGGAAGAAAAACAAATACTGAATAATTTAAGAGAAAATGAAGCTCTTTCTAAATAAAGAATGTGGAGCTAAATGCTCAGAAAATGAAGTAGTTAACTCTCTTTCAAGAAATATTGATGGAGATATACATATTCTGTCATTATGTAAGTGTCCAAGGAATGAATAGATGAATGTTTTTTTTTATTTTTTTAACTAAACACTACATTAGGTAAACTGCTAGGTATTATGGATGCTGTATGGCCTTTGATGCATCAACAGTACTATTAGATACATTGTATGAGAGTTAAAACTAGGGAGGTATATTATGAAGGCAGAATTTATGATTTCAAAGGAAATCATATGTACGTCTAAATAGCTCAGAACCACAGGATATAAGTAACTTTCTAAGTAGGAGGCAGAAGAATTAAAGCATTTATTCAAGCTCCAAAGTAGCAGACCCACGAACCAGTGTCCCCATTTCTATATCCTGGCCAAAACCTTCCAGGCCCAATAAGTCTGCCTCACAAGAGTAACCAGGAGGTTACAGAAAAACATGATGGCATTAAACCAAATCATATTCATGCTTCCCTCCTCTGGTAAGAAGATTGTCTACTGGCCTCAAGCCCTTGCTCATCACTCCTCAGTCCACATGTGGGTCAGCCCTGCTACCAGTAGTGCTTGTTCTTCAGCTGCTTTGGCTTCGGGTTCAGCTTCGGCTGTCACTGGCTCAAACAAGTCTCAATCTCCAAGCTGTGTTCTCTCCTTTTATAGAGTTTCAGACATCATCAAGCATCGTATGAGCAACCAGAACTTAAGCTCCTGTGATTGGTTCTGATTTTAGCCCCACCCCTTAGGACCCTGGGAGCTTCATGCCCACATTGGCTTAGCACCTAATAGGGATTTGGGCCTGGGGCTTAGCACCTAGTAAGACTCAATGAAATACGCTGAATTAACCAAAGGAAACAAAAGCCAAACTCTTCAAGGGCACTTGGTTGAACTGAATGCTAAGAGCCCATTTTGCTTACCAACACAGAAGGTATGAGAGTGTATGGATGTAATTTTTCATAGCAGTCATTCTTTTGTTGAATAAAGTAGTAGAAATTAAAGGTGTACCCAGTAGTAAGGAAATGGCTTAATTAATTACAGTATATTGATAATCTGAAATATTATTGTACCATAAGAAATAATTAAAAAAGATGGAAGACTCGTTATCATAACATAAAAGTGAGCAGACTGGAGCAATTTATATATGCATTACAAAGTAAAACAATTATGAAAGTATTAAGAACTTGCATCAATACAATGATTAACTATAACTCCAGAAAGCTGATCATGAAAAATGTTTCCCACTTCTTTCTAACATGAAGACTAGAGGTGATGAGAAATATGTGTTTGTACATTTGTCAGCAAGTGGATTTTATTTGCTTAACAATATTTACTTATAAAAGAAATATTTAGGTGGAGGAGTAGTCATAGTGATTACTATCCCTCTAAAAAAAGAAAAGAACACCAAGGGGATGTTTTAAAAAAGACAGAAATCAAAAGAGAAGAGAGTTCAGAGGGAGACAAAAGCAAGCATAATAACTTTGGATATAACTTGTTGAAGTTATTATATGCTTTAATTATGAACTATATGTAAAACAGCCATGATTTCACATTCAATTTTTTTCTCTTCCTCTTTGCATATAGAAGTGATCTTACTTATGTTAAAGGCAGAATAAGAAAAAAAATCTAAAAATAATAAAATCATTGATTTGGCTTAATTGGTTAATCACAGGTAAATAAATATTTTATTTTCCTCAGTTTTGCTTTAAATGAATAGGCAGGTAATAAGTCTTTGTTTTATGTAGATAATATGTTAAAATACTGAATTTCTTTACAATTAGGTGGATTTTGCAATTTGAATCAAGTGAATAATGCTACATTTGGGATGCTGGTGGTTATGGTTCATCCCATAACATGGCAACTAACAACCAATTAAAAGTGAAATAGCAATGGGCTATGAGGAAAAGAGTATAAATCAGTATAAATAATACCTCTGTATTTAAAAATACCTTGTTGGAAGAATGGCAAAATCAAGTTTGTTTCACATATCAGATATAGTTTACTGCATTATTTTAACAAGATTGCTGTCTTAGATGCATGATAGTTAAGTTCTCATTAAAATTTAGATCTTCTGAGGTAGCCAATAAAAACAGGTATGTAGTATTTTATTGAGTATATAATATTATATATTATATATATAAATATAATATAATATTAAGTAATATATATAATATATATAATATATATATAACATATATAATATATATTATATATAATATTATAATAAGTATAAATATAATATTAAAATTATTTATAATTATAATTATTTATAAAATCTTATTAAATCAGATGTTTGGAATAATTGATAACATTGGTTATGTATTGTTGTCCTATTTCTCAACAACCAATGAATGTTCAATAGTGCTCAGTGTAGTCACTGGAAGATTAATTTAGACTACCTTCATTGTAGATTTTTTTCCATCAAATTTGCTATTTTTTAAGTCTACCAGACAGAAGTTATGTTTTCTATGTAGTTCTTGATCATTTTCAAACCTCTGTATTCAAACCTCTTTAACTATTCATTTCCATAAATGCTACATTTACATAAGTCCAATAAACAATATTGTTTTAACATGTATATACGTATGGTCTATGCTCTTCCTCAATTAGCAGATGATCATCCATCTAAACTCTCATTACGATTATTGTCATTATTGATTACATACTTAATCATAATATAACCATTAAGGGGCATTTAAAATCAGATACACATTATATTTTTATGTAATATATATATATAGATCTGTAGAAAGATTGATTTAAAATTTACTTCTAAATTCTTAACTAAACAAAAAGATTAATTATAGATTTAATCAAATAATTTGCCTTATCAAAAATAATTTATTATATAATGATTAATTATTTAATTAATACTAAAAAATGATATCAACAACAATATACATATATATATGTGCCTGTGAGTGCATATACACATTTGTATGTACACATATGTGGATGTATGTGTGTAGACATATACACATACATACATATACACATTCAAGGAAAATACTGAGGTTGGCCCTAAAGTCTAGACCCTCTGATACTTAGCTCTGGAGATATAAGAGTACACCTTTCAGACTTATATAGTTTTGCTGATTTAAAGGGGCAAAGATAAAGAGAAATGTGAGATTTCTTTATAAAAATTCCTAAGAGGGATTCGTGAAGAGAGAGCTGATGCTGCCTCAATATCTTGTTCAAATTGTTTATTTACATAGGACTAGGTGACATTTTAATTTTATAACTGGAGAGCACAAAACCCTAGACTTATTGTGTGATTAGTGCTACAATATAAATTAACTGGTTATAGTTTAGCCAGCATAGTGGAATATTTGGTACTATGCTTCTTAATGTGGTCTGTATAAGTTTGAATGTGAGTTCTCTCATTCTAAAATGATAGCTTGGGAATTGATCCCAGAAGGTTGGTCTAAGAAAAAGTTTTTACAACCTGGTGAAGGAGGGACAGTAAATGTATATATTTCCTTGTTCTGACTATATGATAAAAACCTTTCAAAATCTTGACAAGAAAAGAGAAATAGAGAAAGTTCTGCAACTCCCAGACTATTTGGATTCTGCTATTTCTGAAAGAGAACAGTACTATTTCATTACCAAAGAGACACAGACTGGAAAAGAAAATAGTAATCCAACCACTGACCAGCTCATCTTAGCAATGAAGCCATCTGTGCCACACAGTTGCAGTCCCACTTACTTAACATTTTTGAGGATAGTCTATGAGAAAGACAAAGGACATCGAGTTCTAGAGTTTGAGTTTATGGGTTCCCCTGGCCATGTGTAATAATGAGAACTACATCCTATGCTTCTACAGAGAACTGCATAATATATACCAAGAAATAAATAGTTCCTTCATAGATTTATGAAACCTAGAAATATTGTTTAATTACATGATAATCACTACCACACTCTTAAAAAAACAAAATAAGAAAAACAAAAATAGTCTTATGTAATAGTCAAGGCATTTCTCTAAAGGTTATAGAAGAATTTAGTTCAATTACTTGGTTTTTCCAGTAATTTAACTTAAAAGATAGAATTTGGACAATCTGGAACAATGGATAATGAAAATAATGATTAATTAACCTGAGTCCTCAAAGCATTGGTTATCTTAAGCAAGAATATGGCAGGTGCTACATGTAATTAAATGCATAGTTCGGTTTTATAATAAAAATATCTAGTGCAGAACATATATGTCATTGGTTAAATTAAAAAAAAAATCTATGTTAGAGACCAGGTGTGGAGCAGGGACAAAACTGAACTTTTATTCTTGCCCAAGTGTATGTCTTAAAAAAGCACAGTATAGGCTTTATTGTTGAGTTGTTTTCAGTCATATCAGACACTTTGTGACCCCATTCAGAGTTTACTAGGCAAAGATACTGGAGTGGTTTGCAGTTTCCTTTTCCCAGCTTATTTTACAGGTATAGAAATTGAGGCAAATAAGATTAAGTGACTTGCCCAGGATCACACAGCTTGTAAATATCTGAGACCATATTTGAACTCAGGAAGATGAGTCTCCCTGATTCTAGACCTGATACTCTATCTTCTGCCCCACCTAGCCACCTCAGGGAACATTTAGACTGGACTTTTTAATTTTCTCTGTCTTTTTTTTTTACATATTTTATTATTTAATACTTTTATTTTTCAGCGTTGCTTTCCACAAGATTTTGAGTTACAAATTTTCTCCCCATTTCTACCCTCCTTCCCAACTCCAAGATGGCATATATTCTGATTGCCCCATTCCCCAGTAAGGCCTCCTTTCTGTCACCCAACTCCCCATGCCCATCCCCTTTCTTCTTACTTTCTTGTAGGGCAAGATAGATTTCTATGCCCTATTGCCTATATATCTCTTTTCCCTAGTTGTATGCAAAACCAACTTTTTTTTTGAGCATCTGCTTTTAAAACTTTGAGTTGCAAATTTTCTCCCCTCTTCCCTTCCCACCCACCTTCCCTAAGAAAACAAGCAGTTCAACATAAGCCACACATGTATCATTATGCAAAACACTTCCATAACTGTCATGTTGTGAAAAACTAACTAATTCCTTCTATCCCATCCTGTCCTCCTTTATTCAATTTTCTCCCTTGACCCCGTCCCTTTCCAAAAGTATTAGCTTTTGATTATCTCCTCCCTTCTATCATCCACCCTTTTTTATCCCCTTTCCCCTACTTTCCTGTGGGGTAAGATACCCATTTAAGTGTGTATGTTATTCCCTTCTCAAGTCAAATACAATGAGAGTAAGGTTCACTCCTTTCCCCTCACCTGTCCCCTCTTCCCTGCCAACAGAACTGCTTTTCCTTGCCACTTTTATGTGAGATAATTTACCCCATTCTGTCTCTCTCTTTCTCCCCCTGTCAACATATTCCTCTCCCACCCTTTAATTTAATTTTATTTTTTAGATATCATACCTTTCTATCCAATTCACCCTGTGCCCTCTGTCTATATATAAATGCATATTGCCTTCAACTGCCCTAATGCTGAGAAGGGTCTCGTGAATTATACATATGGTCTTTCCATGTAGGCATGTAAACAAAACAGTTCAACTTTCTTAAGTCCCTTATGATTTCTCTTTCTTGTTTACCTTTTCATGCTTCTCTTGATTCTTGTATTTGAAAGTCAAATTTTCTATTCAGCTCTGGTCTTTTTTTCGAGAAAGCCTGAAAGTCCTCTATTTTATTGAAAATCCATATTGTGCCTTGGAGCATTATATTCAGTTTTGCTGGGTAGGCAATTCTTGGTTTTAATCCTAGCTCCACTGACCTCCAGAATATTGTATTCCAAACCCTTTGATCCTTTAAGTTAGAAGTTGCTAGATCTTGGATTATTCTGATTTGTTTCCACAATACTCAAATTGTTTTCTTCTGGCTGCTTGCAGTGTTTTCTCCTTGACCTGGGAACTCTGGAATTTGATGAAAATATTCCTAGGAGTTTTCTTTTTGGGTTCTTTTTCAAGAGATGATTGGCAGATTCTTTCCATTTCTATTTTACCCTCTGGTTCTAGAATATCAGGGCAATTCTCCTTGATAATTTCTTGAAAGATGATGTCTAGGCTTTTTTTGTTTTTGATCATAGCTTTCAGGTAGTCTAATAATTTTTAAATTATCTCTCCTGGATCTATTTTCCAGGTCAGTGCTTTTACCAATAACATATTTCACATTGTTTTCCACTTTTTCATTCCTTTGGTTCTGTTTTATAATATCTTGATTTCTCATCAAGTCACTAGCTTCCACTTGCTCGAATCTAATTTTTATGGTAGTATTTGCTTCAGTGGTCTTTTGGACTTCCTTCTCAATTTGGCTAATTCTGCCTTTCAAGGCATTCTTCTCCTCCTTGGCTTTTTGGAGCTCTTTTGCCATTTGAGTTATAGTCTATTCTTTAAGGTGTTATTTTCTTTAGTATTTTTGGGGTCTTTTTTAGCAAGTCATTGACTTGTTTTTTTCGTGGTTTTCTTTTATCTCTCTCATTTCTCTTCCCAATTTTTCCTCTACTTCTCTAACTTGCTTTTCCAAATCCCTTTTGAGCTCTTCCATGGCCTGAGACCAGTTCATATTTTTCTTGGAGGGTTATGATGCAGGC
>JAQQSZ010002681.1:0-14679 GCA_028646595.1 Phalanger gymnotis
TTCCTTCCTTCCTTCCTTCCTTCCTTCCTTCCTTCCTTCCTTCCTTCCTTCCTTCCTTTCTTCTTCCTTTTCTTCTTTCCTCCCTCCCTCCTTTCCTTCTTTTTCTCCTTTTTTCCCTCTTTCCTTCTTTCTTTCCTTCCTCCCTTTATCTCACTGATTGGCCTTGAATATGTTGTTTCTCCTCCTCTAGGCCCCATTTTTTCTCATTTTTAAGAGGAAAGGTTTAGACTAGATGGTCTCTCAGGTCCTTTCCATGCTACCATTCTGCAGCTGTGTGAGTATTTTATTTGTATTTCTTTGTTATTGTCTTCTTTAGCATTAGAATTTTTATTCAAATCAAATACCTACCAAATCTTTCTCCAAGTTATTTCAGAATTGTTTAAGCAAAAGGCAGACTTTGCATAGGTCTCTGTAGTATTAACTTTGTTGTTCCAACTACCTCCATTTACCCAAAATGTAATGTTCATTAGTAAGGCTATATTAGAGGTCTATATATGCTATATGAACAAAAGTTCTTCTAGTTACAAATTTTGCAGCTAAATGAATTTCCAAAATGTCATTTACATTAAACATCAGTCTATTAGCTTGTTATAACAATATACTTTTCATTTCAAACACTTTAAAATTTCAAACTCATTTACTGTAAATGAGTTTCCATTATGTTTGTAGTTATTAATTGGAAATGTCTACATGTAAAAAATCCACAAATCAATTATCTAAATATAGGGAATATTGATAAAGAATATAGGGATAAAAACCATTTACTTTGATAATCGTTCAATGAATACTTATCAAACATTTATTGAAGCACTGTTTTATATAAGCTGCTTTGAGAGATATAAAAGAAGCAAAATAAACCCTCCCCCCAAGGAGATTCTAGTTTCATTGGGTAAATGTAAAATAAATAAATTAAAGAGGGAGAGGCAGAGAGAGACATACAAACAGTAAGACAGACCAGCTGATATGTAGAGAGGGGCTACTAGTGGAACATAATATTTATGTATACTTTAAAACTTACATAAAAGTAGAAATTTTAAAATGATGAGACAAAGATTAAAGCACATTCAATAGGGAAACAATGTATGCAACAGAAAGCCATTAGACTGTATTGAGAAGGGGAATAATGTCTTCAGACTTGTACTTTAGGAAAATCACTTTACCCGAATTATAGAATATTGTTTGGAATGGAACCAAATGTGGGGCAAGGAGGCTTATTAGAATGCTATTGGCATAGAGCTGGCTGGAGGTGAAGGACTGAGCTATGTGGTAGCTATGTGAATAGAGATGACAAATGTGGAAAAGGTGGTGACTGAACTGAAAAGATATAACAACTCACTGGATACATGGACATGGTATGAGGGAAAGTGATGCCACACAAGATTATCTTAGTGACTAAAAGGATAAAATTGCCCTCAACAATAATTGGGGAATTTGGAAAATGGTAGAGAGAAGATTTGGGAGAAAGATAATAGAACAATTCCTGTGCTGCAGATCATAACTCATATGTGTCTGCTAATTATATATAATTCAATCTGTCCCTCTGAAAATGAAAAAGGAGGATGTAGTGCTAGTCAGGTGTGGAGTCTGACCAATGAGGAGTACCTTCCATATCCACAAGATGACCTCAAAGGCAGGAAATGGGTCAAATTTCCCCAGCAGCATCTGCATCTCTACTGTGCATAACAAGTATCATAGGTTATTACTGCCCCGAAGATCTGATAACCAGAACAGAAGGGACAAGTTTGGGATCTTGCCAAGTAGAGAGAATGAGCAGAGTGTAGGAGTGTTGAGAGACGATGATTTATTTTGCTTCTTTTATTTCTCTCAAAGCACCTTCTATAAAACTGTGCTTAAAATATGGTAGACAAGGTATGATAGACAAGCCCCAGAATTGGCTATCGTAGTGATGGTAGAATGTGAACTATCTTTCCTCTCACTGATTGGTTTATCACAACACCATAGAGTCATACCTTGACCTATCAAGTGTCACTATATCCCTCTTCCCTGTCCCGCCACATACACACACAAACATGTATCTGCTCCCTACTTTGAAGATTAGTAACCTAAAAATTAAGATTAGGTGTACACAATGATGAGGAAGCTCAAAGAAAGGAAGAAATCTTTGGTGTTCTCAACTTGAACTTGGATGATATAAAAAATTTTTACTAGAAAATATTCTTGAATTGACTTTGAATGCAGTGTCCATTTATCATATCAGAAAATAAGTGAAAGGATTGTCTAGGGGGAAGGATCATAATGAAAGGTGCAGAATTAGAAATGGGTGAGATATGAATTGGGATGGTAAGGAGACTCATTAACATACAGGTGATAGTGGAGGAGAGAAAAAATGCTAGATACGTAAAATGTTGGCAGCTGATGAAATTCCTTGAACATGTATGTACATAACAGCATGATTGATCGGGGGAGTAGCATTACTAAAATATTATCTAAATGCCTGGATAATTACTCCTACCCATCCCTCTGTTGCCCAGATCAGTTGTAAATTCCCTAGGCAAGAAAGCACTCCTTCTCAATATCAGTTCTCATTGACTAAATGATAAAGTCTTCTGGCACTGATACATGACCAGAGTGTCAAAGATTTAAAGCTAGAAGATACCTGACATATTGGCTAGCTGATTTCTCTCATTTTTGAATGAGGAATGCGGTCCTAGAGAGAATAAGTTGACTTGCCTAACGCCACACCAGAAGGAAGGTCAGGAAGGATTGGAATTCAAAGTCACATCTCATGTCCAAATCTGGCACTCTTTCCACAGTGCCACAGGTCACCTGGAAACTTGGACTTGTTTTTAAAAGGAGACAGAGTGGCATGGAGAGAAACTGTGCAAATAGAGAAATCTGAAAGACCTGAAGAAAATACTGCAGTGACACACCTAAGAAAACCTATGTTTGCAGCTGTGTGCAGGATGAAATAAGCCTGGAAAGATACTTAGGTCAAGGGTACCAGTTGCCAGGGAATTACTTTTGCAAGCAGCAGGTGGCACTGGGGAGTAAAGCAGGCTGAGCTATCAATCATCTACAGAGTTGGCAAGCCTGGATATGCTTGTACAACTTATCCCCTTCCCATTTACATTGATGATACTTCCCTAACTGCTCACTCTATGGACCTAACTTTACCTCTCCACACAGTACAACATGAGGGGGCTGGGAGACATATCAGATTTTGTAAGTCTTCACCATGACAACATGAGACCAGATTTTGGCCTGGAATACAGACATCCTTGTGGCAGCATTGTTTCTCACTTAAAGACAATTTTGACTAGGGTCTTTAGATAGGCTATTTTCAGACAGACCTTTAGGGGGTACTCCCTTGGTCTGTGGTAGATATGGCTTTGTTGAGCACCTAGTGAACTTTTGGGAGGAGAGAGCCTGAAGGTCACCTGACCTCTCATCATCCATTCATTTTTTCCTGTATTATTTTATAGAAAGCTTAGGCGAGATTAGAAATATATAAAGTTCAATTCATATCTGTCTCCATTCCATTTTTTCAGAATTATTGTATATTACTCTCCTTCAGGCATTCTATATCTTAGCCAAATTAGTCTACTTGTTTTTGCCATATATGATCTTTCTTTGATCTTGATACCTTTGCATAGGCCATCCCCAGTGCCTGTGTTCTACTTCCTTGCCTCTGTCTCATGGAATACCTAGCTTCCTTCAAAACAGCTCAGATGGTACCTCCTACTGGAAGCCTTCTCTGATTGCCCTACATGACAGTACTCTCTAGCCAGAAATTACTTTCTGGCTTTTATATGGTTCCTTTTAATTTTCTGTGGGTATATATACATGTTTAGCACCAATACAACATAAGCTTATTAAAGGCAAGTACTTTTCAAAAAAATCTTTATCTCTAGTTGCCTGGCATGTAGAAGCTTACTAAATGTTTGTAGAATGAATGAGTGAATCAGATAGTACATGGGCTATACACTTGCTGAGTGACTTTGGACGAATCTCTTAAGCTTAGACAGTTGAACAAGGCAAATTTCTCTCACTCTAAGTTGCAGAGAAAGGTATTGACCAGCTTCAGTGGAGGAAATTTTCTTACTAGGAGTTCCCTTTGCTAAAGAAATCACTGATCTAATGTTTAAAATATAGTAAAAAACAAAAACCAAAAAAAAAAACACCTATGAATGTACAGATCCATTTCTATTTAGCAATTGTAAATTGTGCACCTACTATGTGCAAGGAACTGGGTTCCTCCATGAATTAAAACGTCATGTCACTGCCGATGGAAATATAGTGAAAGAAAATCTCATTTAGATGTAAAAGCACAAAGTAAAAATGATAGGCAAGGGAAAGGTATTGAAACCATCCAAGGGCATCAGTTCTAAGCTATTAGCCTGAATCCAGGGCAAGTATCTTAACTTCACTACAGATTATTGACACTTGGCCTCTATACTCCTTCTCCTCCTCCTTTTCCTACTACCACCACTACTACTACTACCACCACCACCACCACCACCACCACCACTACTACCACTACTACTACTACTACTACTATTACTACTACTACCACTACTACCACTACTCCTATTGCTACTACCACTACTTCTACTACTATTACTACTACTATTGCTACTACTACCACCACTACTACTACTATTACTACTACTGCTGCTACTACTACCACTACTACTATTGCTACTACTACCACCACTACTACTACTATTACTACTACTGCTGTTACTACCACTACTGCTGCTACTACTACTACTATTACTACTACTGCTGCTACTACTACCACTACTACTATTACTACTACTACTGCTACTACAACCACTACTACTACTACTGCTACTACTACCACTACTACTACTACTGCTATTACTACTACTACTACCACTACTGCCACTACTACTACTGCTACTACTACTACTTCTGCTGCTGCTGCTGTTACTACTACCACTACTACTACTACTATTACTACTACTGCTGCTACTACTACCATTACTACTACTACAGCTACTATTGCCACTACTACTACTACTACTACTACTACTACGACGACAACTATTTTATATTGTAGCTATGGGTATTATTTCTCCTACTAGATTGTTTGCTCTTTAAAGCCTGAGGCAAGTATTGAATCTGTTGCAACTTGGTAACTCTAAAAGTACCTTGCACATAGTAGGTATTCTTAGTGCTGGTTCTGACACATGTTTGTTAGCTGTGTGAACATTGGCAAGTCATTGGGCTTCTTAGACTGGCTTTTCTCTTCTATAAAAAGGGAGTAATAACGGCCTTACTATTTCCCTCATAGGTCTGTTGTGAAGCTCAAATAAGATAGTTTATAAATTTCTATGCAAACTTTCAAGTACTGTATAAATTTCTGTTATTGTTGTTACTACATGGATAAACACACGGACAAATGAATGTCATTTCAGGTACATTGACTAGAGAGAATATAGGGTCCCAAATACAGACTCTCAGGCTTAGATATGTGTTTTATCTTGTATATAACAGAAAACGTGTGGTCTGGGAAAGGTGTTCTTTTAACATTATGTTATTACCATCAACCTTCCATATTTGCTTTCAGAGCACTATGGATACAACGTGCTTGTCTGACCTAAATATAATAGCTGTAGTCTCTAAAGTCAAGACAGAACGTTGGTGAAAGTTAATAACAGTAACTATAAAAAATGTAGCAATGCCGTTTGGTGTGATTAAAGTAAATGCATTTGATACCTCTCTGTAGCTATTATAGAGTCTAGAATGGAATTGCGGGAATGCAATGAATCTCATATCTATGTGAATAAATCCTCAGAATGTGTACTGACCGGACACGATGTTCACTTTCATCTGTAATATGACTTTCCCTTTATCATTTTGCTAGATTTATCAGCATGCACTTAAATATGCATAGAATTATCGAATATAGCATTCATAAATCATGATATAATGTTTTCAAATATTAATGTCTTTATGTTTATTTCCCTGGACTACAGAAAGTTATTGGTTACTGCTGTTTCATTTCTAAGACCATAAATATGGGTTACCTTATTCAATTGCTTATGTTTTTCTAAAATAGAACCATTTTTATTATTAAGTATTGTGAATTAGAATAGGCTAGTGTAAAGTCTGGCAACCTTTCAGAGGAAATGTGCTAAGTATTTATCAATCCATACCCTTAACATCAGTGAGACTCTCATTCACAGAAAGAAGGGGTGAGCTTCCCATAGGCTGAGATGTTATTGGCTCAGCGGAGGTCCTGAGCAGTAGTCTGATTTGCAACACCCACGGAGAGGTTCCAAAGTAATCCCTGTTAGGGACATCCTATAAAGCATTAGGGAAGGTTCACTGAATGAAGGCAGATTGTTATAAATAAGCATTTATTTAGCACATATTATATACCAGGCACTGTGCTAAGTGCTGATGATACAAAGAAAGGTATCTAATTTTTTTAAGCAAAAATATTCCCTGCTCCAAAGGAATTTGCATTGTAATCCAGGCTGTCAGTGAGCCAGAAATGGCAACCATGTAACAATAGAATTACTCCTAGAAATTTATACCTCAAGTTTGCTAGAGGCAGCTGGGTAATGCTATCTATATCTATATCTATGTCTACATCTATGTCTATATCTATATCTATATCTGTAGCTATATAATCTTTCAATAGAAAGATAGATGGTAGATAGATGTTAGATAGATAGATAGATAGATAGATAGATAGATAGATAGATAGATAGATAGATAGATGGATATCACATTGTATACTCAGGAAGTTCAGAGTCCAAATCCTGCCTCAACCACTGACTAACTGTGTAACCCTGGGCAAGTCACTTAATCAATTCTGACTCAGTTTCCTCATTTAAAAAAATGGGGGTGACAATAGCACCTACTTCATAGGATTGTGTGAGGGTCAAATAAGAAAACATGTTAAGTGCTTTGCAAATTTTAAAGTGCCATAAAATGCTATTATTATTAATACTTTTAGTACTAGAATAATAGCAGAGACTGGATAATAGCTAAGAGCAAGAATGAGACAAAATATGGAAGTGATGTTGTAAAGGGAACTCCAGTGGGAAGGACAAGAAAAAAAATGGGAGGGATAAAATAAGCTGCCTGGAGAGGTACAGGTTAACAAAGACAAACAAACTGCCAATTTCCAGTCTTGCCTGGGCTCTCTCTTGTCTTTGTCAACTCCAGTTATGTCATATATCATGGTTTTCTGAACTCACCCTGACAGAGATAATTTCAAGATCAGTGCTACATGGGAGAACTATTTCTTGTTTGTTTGTTTGTTTGTTTTTAAAAAGAAACTTCCAAACAAAAAAAAAAAGTCAGAATAAGGCTTCCTCTTCACTTATCCTCATTTCTGCCACATAACTTAAGCTGATCATCACACAGTACATATAATGGTGCAAATGCTGTCTAGGAGTCTATTAGAGGCATTTTAGTCATTTTTTCTTTGTGAGCCCATTTAGAGTTTTCTTGGCAAAGATACTGGAGTGGTTTGTCATTTCCTGCTCCAGCTCATTTTACAGATGAAGAAACTAAAGCAAACAGGGTTAAGTGACTTGCCCAGGGTCACATGTCAAGTAAGTGTCTGAGGTCACATTTGAACTCAGAAAGATGAGTCTTCCTGACTCCAGGTCTGGTGCTCTATGCACTTTGCTACTGTAGCAACAATTTTGCTAGTAGCTACTGTGGCTGTGTAATAACAACAAGAACCAGCACACACAGGGCTGCCAACACAGGTTCTTTGAGCTGTTTTTCTAAGGAAAGCAACTTTAAGGGGTTAACAATCTCAGTTTGATCAAACACACATATATAATTCACTTAGTTCTGGGGGAAAAGATCAGCCCCCTGAACATCAAGGAAAATACAATCAGAAATTATAAATATCAACAGACAGACTTTGATTCAAATCATAATTCAGTAACCAGAGAAGCACCAATACCTATCTCTGGGTTACAAAGCCCAGGGGGTGGGTTCAGCGGCTTGCCCAGAGTCTCATCACCTACATTGTTTCAGTGAGTGTACCCCCAAAAGTCAAATGCCAACCTCAAATCTTATATACCTGTCTCAGGGCACTGGGACACTTGAAGCTCACCATTTAGAGTGTAAGAAATTGGTTTGGGAAAGCTCCAACCACCAGCACCACATCATTTACAATTCAATGACTCTCAATTGTTTTAATGCTGAGAAACACTCCAAGGCAAAAGATCTCACAATATCTGCCCCATTCAAAGAACAGTGAAAAGTCCCATTTTGCTTGCCATTATAGCTATCTAT
Source organism: Phalanger gymnotis (assembly GCA_028646595.1). NCBI lineage: Eukaryota > Metazoa > Chordata > Mammalia > Diprotodontia > Phalangeridae > Phalanger > Phalanger gymnotis. Next base: position 8,254 of record JAQQSZ010002681.1, read on the forward strand.
TGCCCATTAGTGGCATAACTAGAGGAAATCAAAAGGGTGTTTATTTTTTGTCAATTTTATTCATTTCATTCTGAACTCAAGAAATAAATCGACATTTCTATAACAAAATAGAACAGAAAAAAAGATGATCATGCATAAAACTACAAATCTATTATGTACAACTTGCTGTTCCTTTTAAATAACAAAGTTATTATGTAACTTTTTTTCCTTTTTTTTTTTCTCTCCCCCCACCTTAGAGATGGCTGCCATTATAAACAAATATGTGTATACAATGGCAAGCAAAGTGGGACTTTTTTGCTGTTTTTTTTTTCTTTTGGAGTGCTTCTCAGCACTGAGGTAACAAAGTGTCTTTCATTGAGCCTTGCCTTGGATTGAATCAAGAGTCTTTGATGACCTGCTTAAGTCACAAGAAAGCCTAAGTCATATGATTTTGAGTCACATGGTTGTGACACCCTCTGACCCTGAAGAAGTGTATATATACTCTGAGGTTAGCATTTTGCTTTGGGGGCTCATTCATTGCAATGAGGTTTAGACTGTGGGAACCTCCTTGAACTCCCCTTGAAGCTTCCCACTAGATGAGGCTTTTGCCTAAGGCCATAAGCCTTTCATTATTGCTAGGCCCAAATCTCTAGTCTAGGTTACTCTTAACCTAGCTTAGCCCTCTATTGTCTGGCTAGTTTCCACCCTTGATCCTATCAAAGTGTCTATGCCTAAATCTGTTACCCTTAAACTAGCCTAGCCCTACATTATCTGTTATCTCCAGGTAGCCTTCAGCTACTTCAGACCCTTAATCCCATTCTCTTGGTTCCTGGAGTCTGACGTCATCAATGTCCACTGGAAGGCAGCTCACAGCTCTCGCCTTTCCAGAGTTCCCATGGAAGCAGTCTGTCACTCAGTCTGAGTTAATTTGTCAGCAACCACTGTCCACTTTCTCTCCCTCCTCAACAGCCACTTCCACCAAATTTGCACGAAGGCCATTCTTCACTCCAAGGCCATTTTCCACTCCTGCTTCAAAACTCCATATACAATATAATCTCAAGACATTCACACTTTCAGCACAGTCCAGAGCCGGGCTAATAATCCACTCAAGCCCTAGATCTGGCCATCCAACCCTCCCTAAAGCCTCAGTTTGTTCTCCTCCCACAGCCTCTGCTCTGGCCTGTCTCCTTGGGAGTGCTATTAGGGTAGGGAAAGAGAAGTAGAGGTTATCTCCCAGGGCCTCTTCTCTGGGCTCCTGGGAAACCACTCCCCTCATCGCTACTTGCCTGTTCTCCTTCAGGCCTCCGTTGCTCCTGGGGCTCCACAGAACCATACCCACCACAAGTACAAAGAGCTACCCAATAACTGAGACACATCCAGCCACTATCTCAGTACCCCAAAACGCCATGCTTTCCTTTTAATCTGCAGATCCTGCACAACTACACCATTTTGTAGCAACAGTTTGGCTAGCAGCAGCTGTCGAGGTATAAGACCCAACAAGACCAGCAACAAGAGCTGCCAGCCCATGTTCTTTGATATGCTTTACTAAGGGGTTAACAATCTCACTTTAGTCAAGCATACAAATACCTTTCACTTAGTTCAGGGGAAAAAGCCAGCACCCTGAACTTCAGAGCAAATACAAACAAAATACAAACATCGACAGACAGACCTTTTCTGATTCAAATCACAATTCATAGTTACCAGAGAATGACCAACATCTATCTAGATTACAAAGTGGGGGCAGTTATGGCTTGCCCAGAGTCTCAACACTCCTTCTATTTATGTTGAGGTTAAAGAACCATATGTTTTAGGGGTGTTTGAGACCCCAAAATACCAACACACTGGGTCCTGCTCAATGAATTTTACTCAAGCCTTCTCACAGCCAAAGAAAGAAAAAGTTTATTACAGATTCACCTGAATAGGTTGTCTTAAGAAATCTCACCCTTTGTGACACTCATTTTCATAAGCAGTACTCTGAGCACTTTCATGCAGGCAAGATGAAACTTATATACCCAAAGATTGTGGGAGGGATCTAAGGTGGTCCTGGGGTGATGGGAGGAGGGGTTTAGGGAAGGTCTTGAGGAGGAGTCTAAGGAGGAGCTTGATGGGACTGGTGGAGGTCAGACTCCAGGAACCAAGAAAATGGGATTAAGGGTGGGAAGTAGCTGAAGGCTGCCTGGAGGTAACAGACAATGGGCTAGACTAGTTTAAGGGTGACAGATTTAGGCATAGACACTTTGATAGGATCAAGGGTGGAAACTAGCCCGACAATGGGGGACTAGGTTAAAGATTTGGGCCTAGCAATAATGAAAGGCTTATGGCCTCAGGCAAAGCCTCACCTAGTAGGAAGATTCAAGGGGATTTCAAGAGGGCTCCCACGGTCTAAACCTTATTAATTAGAAAAGTGTTTCTGTGATTTCACCAGACTAGGTAGCTGTTAAGTAGCGCCCTGGCTTTGAAAACCCAGATGTTGGTGCTTCTGTCTCTCATAACTGTGTATGTATTGCTATGGAAAGCTAACTAGTATTCTGATGGTGTTGTCCCTCTTTCTTCTTAGACTGACTCTCTGTTGACATTAGGGAGCAAGACTTCCAATCCAGCCCTTTTAAAAAGGCCCTCTAAGAAAAGTTTACAATTAAATAGGCTTTTATCCATGTGGTGGTGGTAGTAGTAGTAGAAAAAGCTACCATTTATATAGTGCCTACTATATGCCAGGCAATGTTTTAATTCTTATTGTTTTACAAATGTTTTACAAATATTATCTCATTTGGTGCTCACAACACCCTGGGGGTTAGGTGCTATTCTAATCTCCTAGATGAAGGAACTGAGGCAAATAAGTTTAAGTGATTTACCCAAGGTCACACAGATTGTATGAGGCTTAGTTTGATGCACTATATTACCATGAATTTCAAAGCTAATTGAGACTCTCTTCTAACATATAGGCATTAATTTTACAGAATTACAGAAGGAAAATCAATCAAAAAGAAATGAAATTAGTTATCTAGAGCCACCCAAAGACTTACAAATAGACTGAGTTTAAGTTTTCAGAATTTTGATGTGATAATTAGCTAATCCTTAAAGTTAGAACACCCCCTAAGAAATCACCTCAGTGATTTTAATTTAATTACTTACCTTTGTGTCTGGTTTTTGTTATATTGAAATGTAGCAGATAAGCCTTTTTTCCTCCCTTAAAAAAGATAGAAAGCTACTAGGAGCAATGTTCAAAGTGGGTTGGTCGCATTCCAGGAAATTCTTTTAATAGAAATACAGACTAAAGTTGTGGGGTTGAACCACTAAAAAAAACAAATGACACCCCAGAGTGATAATCAATAAAGGCCTCATAGTCTTACTGAGCCAGGAGTCATGTTTGTGAAATGGCAGAAGAGCTTAAAGGAAGCAACTTTACTGAACTGGCATGGTTTGTGAAATAATAGGTTTTAATAGCTAAACAAATCCCTATCAAGTGGGACATGAAAGAAAAGACCTAACGATAACAAAATATTTCTGTCTCCACTGATATCTATTTCTACACATGTATAAGGATATGTATTACCACTTTTTAGTTACACTTTACATCAATATATCAGCTCATTCACTCCTGCTGTCACAAAATAGATGTGACTGAGGAACATCCAGACACGGCCTAGAATGATTGGACAGGATGATAAAGATTGAAATCTGGGAAGCTGCTTTCTGTCAGCTCTTCTTACGTGGTAAGAAGCCTGTTTTTTCAGCGCCCTGGGCAAACTTTTAGGCTTAGTGCAGGCTTGGTTATACCATGACAGACTATGAGACTATGTCTTATTTCTTTGTGTCAAAGTAATCTCAGCTGACAGAACAGAAAGGAATGAGGATAGAATCAGAGACGGCCACAGGCAAAATGGTAAAGTAGACAAAGTTTGTCTTTGGAGACTTTCTTCTTTCTTTTGGCATTGTGCCCTAGAATTCATTCCCTACCTTGCTGTTCCTTGGCTAGTCTGACTCATGACTGTGGTGCCCACTAGGGCTGGTCCTTCTTAGTTACACCCCATGCGTCTTCAGTTAACTAATTCCACTTACCAAATTTAATAGCTCACCCCTCCCAATCTTTCCTTTTAAAAACCCTGATTTAATTATTTATTTTCAATTTTTATTGATTTAGTTTGTTTTGACTCATCATTCATTTCACAATAAATAATGCCCCCAACCCTCCAAGTTTTAAAAAAAAAGTTAAGAAAAAACATCTGTTGTAATGATTACAAAAGACAATACATGTTACTTTTCATTTATCTTTTTCAACATTTTTTTTAGCCAAAAGATGGATGTGTTTCACATTTACCTACTTTCCTGGACTTCATCATCTCTAGAAACTTGTCACTTTGCAAGATGATGTCTTGCAAATCTCATTTGATAGTCACAGTTACACTAAAGGCAGCTGCTACTATTATGCACATTTGGGAGCTGAGGAAACTGAAGTAAACAGAAGTTAAGTAACTTACTCAGAGTCACACAGCTAGTAAGTGTTGAGGCCATATTTGAACTTAGATCTTCCTGACTCTAGGCTCAGCATTCTTTCTATTGTGCCACCTAGTTACTTGAATTTATTGATAAATTCAGCTAATTGTTCTATTTATTGCTGTGCTTTCCCCTATTCTTCATCAATATTGAATTTTAAACAAAAGAAAGTGATAATGCTGGATGATGGAAGACCTTGAAAAATTCCTGTAGCTGAAAGCAAACCATAGGGAAGGGGGGTGGAGAGGGGTAGGGCAGGGATAATTCATAGTTACTAGCACTAGCAATACATTGTCAATTAATCAACCAAAATCCATTAGATGTTTACTAGTTCCTAGAGTCAAGAAGACTTGAATTCAAATGGAGCTTCAGACTCTAAATAGTTATATGTCTTGAACAAGACTCTTAACATATCAGACTCAGTTCCCTCAACTGTAAAAGGAGAATAATAATAGCACCTACCTCCCAGGGCTGTTGTGAGAGTCAAATGATATATTTATAAAGCACTTAGAGCAGCGCTTGGCATATACAAGTGCTTAATAAATATTCATTTCCCTCTTTACTCTACTAATTATGGTTACAGTGCTATCCTGAGCATACAAAGAAAGATAGCCAAGATGGTCAATTTTTGGCAGAACCCAATTAAACTTCCCAACATTCCCCTCCAAACAACTTTAAATAGTGCCTCAATTGAATTTTGGAGCAACAGAACCGACAAAAGGTCAGAGCGAAACATTTTCCAGGTCGGGACAACTTAGGAGGTTGCAAAAGAGGTCTGTGACACTTGGCTTGGGGCTGTCCCTGAGGGTACACAGCAGCAATACCAGCAACAGAGGTGGGCCTTGGAGGCAAATGAGGCAGCAGAAGCAGCTTTGGGAGCTATCATTTCAGAGATGGTAAAGGGATCAGAAAACTGGTGAGAAAGTTTTTATAGGGGACCTTTTAATGGCACTTGGTGTAGTGGCACTGGTTGGCAACTCTATATGCCCATATGCAGTTCTGGGTTACAGGGTGGAGAGGAATATTTGTGATCAGTCACAAGGGAGCAGGGGCCCTGGTCACAGTTCCGAAGCAGAGAGGAACACTAGTGTTGCAGTTACAGAGTAACAGACCAGGAGAGCAGTGACCAAACCTTTCCTCAGATCACATCACTTTGGAATCTCCAAAAACTTGCAGACCTCCAGAACTAGCTCTGAAAACAACAACAGGAAAAATGCCTGAAGTTTGGCACAGTGCCTCCCTACCCCTACATGATCAGAGCCCAACTTTAACATAAAGTTCAAAGTCAATCAATAGTCTGGAAAAATGAACAACAAACAACAACAACAAAAAAAAAAACAAACAAAAAAGAACTTGACCATAAAACTCTACCATGGTAGCAGAGAAGACCAAGATAAACTCAGAAGCGTAAAAATAGCTACAATTAAAGCCTCAAAGACAATTGCTACTTGGACAGAAGCCCAAGAAGAACTCCTGGAAGAGTTAAAGAAAGAGCTAAGAGTAGCAGAAGAAAGAGTAGGTAAAGGGGGCGGAGCCAAGATGGCCGCATGAAAACAGCATCTTGCCGGAGCTCTCTCACAGGTTCTGTTGGATTCCTATAAAAAAGTGAATCTGAGCACATTTGAGAGAGTTAGAAATTGCAAGCAGTCTGACTGGGGCAAATTTCCCAGCCGGGAGAATCTGAAAGGGTGAAGGAACGACTCTGTACGCTAGGAGAGCATTCGGCGTGCGGAGCTGCCCCAGACGGCACCAAAGCAGAAGCAGCTGGCCGGAAAACCCATGTGGGAGACAGGCTGGGAGAAAGCCAGGCACCTGAAACCAGCGCAGATCCCCAGGCCTCCCAACACAGGACGGCACTCTGTGGAAGCGACGAGAGGCAGTGCAACGCCACCGACTGTGAGATACCAGCTCCTGAGGTTTGCAGCCCAAAGGTTTCAAACACTTCTTGAGCTT
>JAQQSZ010002682.1:0-14678 GCA_028646595.1 Phalanger gymnotis
AGTGAATCTTGCCCTCATCAGATTTGACCTGAAGAGGGAATACCATACATACTCAGTTGTGTATCTTACCCCACAGGAAAGAAGGAGGAAGAAGATAAAAAAAAAAGTACTTTCAAAAATATATCCTCTAGGAACATGTGGTCAAGTCTGGGATATACAAAATAAATTCAATAATTGGGAAATAATAAACTTCTTTAATGCTTTGGGTATCTATGATTTTATTGGTGTAGGTAAACAAGAGAACCGTGAAGAGAAGATTGTATTTGGAGTCATAGGACCTGGATTCGAATCTTGCCTTTGTCATTTATTACCCAAGTGACCTTGGGCAAATCATTTAACCTCTCTGAACCCTGGTCCTTATGGGTGAAATGAGGGGCTTCCACTAGATGGCCTGAAAGATCCCTAAATCCATGATCCTATCATCATATAACCTTATACTTCAGCAAACTACACTCTCCTGCAATTTAGTAGAAGGTATTCATGAGTTGTGGTAGCTGAAAAATTCATCTTGTAGTGACCAAATTTCTGATGATGAGTCTCTCTCCAAATATGCAGTTCATTGCTAAGCCTGTTATGGAAACCTTTCCAGCGTGAGAGAGCCTTTTAGACTTTGAGTTCCACTGGCATTGACTTTGAGAAGCCAAGGTCTCATCCAGGCCATAAGGAGTCAATGAGGGACTTTTGAAGAGGTTAAATAATAGCACAGTACAATAGTACAATAGATGCCACAAGGTAGCATGTTAATTTTTAATTTTTTGGTTTAATTTAATAAATATCAGCAAAAATCAACACTGAAATGAACAAAACAGAATTATCCTACATTGAATTGAATTGCATTAACATTTATTAAGTGCCTACTGTGTGCCAGACAATGTGCTAAGTGCTGGGGATACGAACAAGAAAAAGAAAGACAAGCCTTGCCCTCAAGGACCTTACAATCTAATGGGGAAAGACAGCACACAAAAGGGAGCTGGAAAGGAAAGGAGGAAGGGAAAACACCAGAGGATAGCTGGGGTGGGAGGTAGAGGTAGGAGAGCTATTCCATGGAATTGAAACCAGGCAGAGCAACAGATGCAAAGTGGAGTGAGTTGGAAGTCCAAGTTCTGCCCTTCATAAAGGAAGGCTTTGGGAGGAATTTAGTATTTCACCCTCCAGCCCTCGAATCAGAAGGGAGAGGGGCCCGAGGTTAGAAGTGATGAGCTTATCTTGTTCCATGGAGTTGAAACCAGGCAGAGGTGCGGAGCAAAGTGGATAAAATCACAACCTCCAGATTATTTATCATTTGTTTAAAAGTTACATATCAAGAAAAACATCCTATTCTGGTTGATTTCATATGTGAATAATTGCAAAATGAGGGCTATAAATTGGAGTAGGGAAAATCACTGCGGACATGCATGGTCTGGGAAGGCTTCATGAAGGAGGAGGCCCACCACGGACACGGGCCTCGAAGGATGGAAAGACAGATTGACAAAGCAGAAAGTATTTCAAATGAGAGTGATAGTGTGAGCAAAGGCACAAATGTGGGAAAGCACATGGTATCTTTGACAAATAAGTGACTTGAACACATTTTGGAGAAGAGGGCTTCTTTTTTTGTATTCATATGATTATATTTTGATCTATATTGCATATATTTAACATGATAATAATAAAAGTTTATATTTTGATGGCTCTTTATAGTTTACAAAGTAATGTAAGTATTATGGAGACAGTAGGCGTTCAGTGGGATTCTGGACTGGGCTTGATTCAGGACAATCTCGTGGTAGCTTATGTTTGGTATTTGAACAAAATGAGACACCAAATTTTTTTAGCCATAGGAGGAAAGAAATTAGGATGTGCATTGAGGACTCCCAAGTTGATTCAGCTGTGTAAATCTCCCTTGCCAAGCATGAGAACGTACAAAACGCTCAAGCACCCAGCAAACGATGCTAACAGCCTGAGCTTTTCATCCGCCAAGCCAGCCACGTCTCCAGGATGATTTTGATATCATTCAGGGAAAAAAGCAAATCAACACATTGGTCATATCTGAGATGTTCTGTACGCCTGGTCTATAATCTCTGCTAAAAGGCTAGAAGCATGCTTCATCATTAACCTTCTGAAGTCACAATTGAAGGTCACAGCTTTCCCAGCTATGAATTCTTTTCAAGTTTGTGGTAGGTTTCTTTTTTTCCTAAAAATTGTTGTGGTCACTGTGCAAATAATTGTCCTGATTCTGCCCTGTTCACTATGTTTAAACTCCAGCAAGTCTTCTTATCGATCATATTCATGATTTTTTATAGTGCATATTCTTATAACAATATATTCGTCTACAACAATTTGTTCAGCTATTCTCCAATTGATGGGCATCCATTTTATTGACAGTTCTTTCCTACGAGAAAAAGAATTCTGCTATAATAATCTCATAAATATGATCCCTTTCTTTCTGTCCTTATGCCCTTGCTTTGAACAAATTATGTCCCAACACTTAACACAGTGCTTAGCACATAGTAGGCACTTAAAAAATGTCTAATGATTTTGATTTTCTCTGGTTGACTAGAAGGAAAAAGTAAACTATGACCCATGGTTCTGAGTAAATGCAAATCTATAGAGTACCCTTAACTTGGGGTAGTGCTTTTGGGGGTCCCACATGTGAAGGGGGTATCCTAGGTTCTACAGATCAATTTTGTTCTTTATGTCCCAGTAATTTCCCAAGATAGAACCATCCTCTACCTCTCATCTTTCCTGCCTTTGCCCTTTATTCGACCCTCCCTCATAATAAGGAAAAATAGTTAAGGAACAATGGCTGACAAAGTGATTGCATATGATAGAGTATGCAACATTCTATTCCCATAGCCCCCATACCTCTCTATCAAGAGGAAGATTTCTTTAGTGGAAGGTAAGATTGAAAAGTTAGACTGGGAGCAGCTAGGTGTGTAGTGGATAGAGTACTGGCCCCAGAAGCAGGAGGATCTGAGTTCAAATCTAGCCCCAGATACTTACTAACTGTGTGGCCCTGGGCAAGTCACTTAACCCTAATTACCTCAACAAAAAATAAAGAAAAGTTAGACTGGAGCGAGGTCATGAAGGGCTCTGAAATCCACACTAAAGAATCCAGATTAATACTGCTGAAAGTGAGGAACTAAAATATAAAACATATATATATATGTACATATATATATGAAATTTTTATTATGGATTTGGATCTCTAAAAAATGCAGTGGGAATACAGCTCTATTATTACATGAACACTTAGGTCAAAGATTAGAATCAACACCATCATCACCATAGCTAGCATTTATATTTCACTTTTAGGTTTGTAAAGCATTATATAAAGATTATTTTATCCTCACAATCACTCTGGGAGATAGATTTTACAGATGGGGAAACTGAGGCAGACAAGGGCTAAATTACTTGCCCAGGGACACACAGTTAGCAAATGTCTGAGGCAATAGTTGAACTCTGATCTTCCTGACACTAGGTCCAGCATTCTATCTATCCACTGTGCCACTTAGCTGTCTAGAAGATGGCAGAAGGCGTATGGGCAGATTGGACATTGAAAGACTGTGATCTTTATCTTCTGGTATATCCAGAGGAATTCATGTGTATGTGTATTGGAAATGGGGTTGAGATAATGGGCACTCAAAGAGAGTAGGAAAGAAACAAAGATTATCCCTCTTTCAGCAACACTCAGCCAACTTAACTCAAGGACCTCCTCAAAAAAAAAAACTATTATGGGAAATTAGAAGGGGAACAGCTGCTACTCTGGACCTGGGATACTTTATAACACCCCTCCATTTTCAGGATGTTATTCCACCACTGATAGCCATAGGGAGGAGCATGAGATTTCCAAGCTGTTTCTTGACTGCCTGGACTCTTGTTAAACTATCCTGTACCACATGTTGAAGATAAGCTGATAATCAGAGATGGGACAGCAGGGCCATTGACACTATGGAATCACAAGGTCTTTGTATTTAGAACAGGCTCCTAGAAAGTTGAGCCACAATAAAAGCTGTGTTGAAAGGCCCATTTCATGAAATGTGCATGAGATAATTTGGAAACTAATTTTGGAGCTCTTAGTTGGCAAGGGAGTATGTGGGGGAAGCCCTTAAAAACCATTCTCTGGTTTTTGAAGAGATTTTGTTATGGGATAGGTTATTTTTATTGCGCAAAATTTATTTTAAAAGTTCTTGGAAATTCCAGCTTAACCCTCAACCTTCTAATTTGATGAGACAATTGTTTTCACTACTACTAGCATCACTACTAGAATGTTATCATTAATCTTTTATTGGAGGTGGGGCAGGTATCTCTATGACTTCATCAATATAGGGAATTCTTGTTTTGGAAACTCCCTTCAGTGACAGAGATCAGCAACACGTACATCAGAGCACACTGCACAGGGTACTGAGAGTTTAAGTGACTTACTCATGATCACAAAGCTAGGATATATTCACAGTAGGAATTCCTCATTGCAAGGATGGTTCCCTCCTTACTATATACTAAGCTTCCTCTTTTTATTACTGGTAATAATCATAATTTAGGGGCAGCTAGGTGGCACAGTGAGTAGAGCACTGGCCCTGGAGTCAGGAGGACCTGAGTTCAAACCTGGCCTCAGACACTTGACACACTTACTATCTGTGTGACCTTGGGCAAGTCACTTAACCCCAATTTCCTCTCTCCCTCCAAAAAACAAAAACAAGAACAAAACAATCATCATTTAATTGGACTGTGGAAATTTATGCTTTTGCTCCTGATTGTCAGGGAAGTTGCCAGTGTACTCTGAACTCTCATGATTTCTTCAAGCAATTTGTTCCAAGAAGAAGACAGATTCCTAGAGAAGATATTATCAGTAGTCAGCTTTGTCACAAAGAAGCTGTTGGCTAAGTGAATAGATATCTGTTTCCATGAGTAAATGTTCCTGTTTGGTGACGCGACAAATATGTGATCCAATAAATGCCTTTCTTTGCTTCCTTGGCTGATAAAGACCTTTCCTACTCCAGGATTTCATGATTAATGCAAAGAAACAGTGGTGCATATTACCTCACAGTAACTTATTTCAAACATGGCAATATAATATAGAGAGAAGAAGACCTGGGTTTCAGGCAGGGCCTTTGACACATACTGACTATGATTTGAACTAGGACTCTTAATCCTAAGACTCTTAATCCTCTCAGTATTTTAGCCAATGCTGTCGTCTCAAATAGAAATAGATCTCAGTGGGGTACACACTGACTTAGAAAATCACAAATTAACATTATGATTTACTTTGGTTTTATTTATTTTGTCAAACATTTCCCAATTACTTTTTAAGGTGGTTCGCTCACTTGGGAGTTTAATAAGCCCTGCTGGTAGCCTTTGGGCCCTAGGCTGACACCTCTGAAGGCAAATTTCTTTCTTTGTTTAAAAAATTATTTTAAAAAATATTTCTCAACTATATGCAAATTTTCTTAAACCATCATTTTAAAAAATTTTGAATTCCAAATACCACCCCTCACCTCTCCTTGAGGAAACTAGGCATAGATCAACATCTCTCACTGTATACCAAGACACGGTCAAAATGAATAAATGATTTTTGACATAAAGGGTGATATCACAAGTAAATTAGGGGAGCCTAAGAAAATGTACCTGTCGGATCTATGAATGAAGGGATCTATGAATAAGAGATAGCAGAAATTACAGGAAGTAAAATAGATAATTTTGATTATATGAAATTAAAAAGCTTTTGCCCAAACAAAACTAATATAGCCAAAATTAGAAGGAAAACAAGAAACTACGGGGAAAAATTTTGCAACAAAGTTCTCTAAAAAAAGCCTCATTTTTTTAAATGGGTGAGCCAAATTTATAAAAAATAAGAGCCATTCCCCAGTTAATAAATGGTCAAAAAGGATATGAACATGCATTTTCAGGAGAAGAAATCAAAACTATTAATAGTTACATGAAAAAAATGCTCTAAATCATTACTGATTAGTCGTTGTTCAGTGGTTTGACCCCATTTGGGGATTTTCTTGGCAAAGGTACTAGAGTGACTTGCCTTCTCCAGTTCATTTTACTGATGAAGAAACTGAGGCAAGCAGGGTTAAGTGACTTACCCAGGGTCACATAGCTAGTAAATGTCTGAGGCCGCATTTAAAAACTCAGGTCTTTCTGACTCGAGGCCCAGTGCTCTATCCACTGTGTCACCTAGCTGCCAGACTCTACTGATTAGAGAACTGAAAAATTAAAACAACTGAGATACCACCTCACACCTGTCAGATTGGCTAGAATGATAGGAAAGGAAAATGACAAATGCTGACGGAGTTGTGGAAAAACTGGGACACTAATGCACTGTGTAGAGTTGTGAAATGATCCAACCATTCTGAAGAACAATTTTGAATTACATCCAAAGGGCTATAAAACTGGGCATACCCTTTGACCTAACAATAGCACTACTAGGTCTGTGCCCCAAAAAGAGCAAAGAAAAGGGAAAAGGACCTATTTGTACAAAAATATTTATAGCAGCTCTTTTTGTGGTGGCAAAGAATTGGAAATTGAGGGGATGCCCGTCAACTGGGGAATGGATAAACAAGTTGTGGTATATGATGGTGATGGAATACCATTGTGCTATAAGAAATGATGATCAGGATGATTTCAGAAAAATCTAGGAAGATTTATATGAACTGATGAAAAGTGAAGTGAGCAGAACCAGTAGCACATTGTACACAGTAATAGCAATATTGTACGATGATCAAATGTGAATGACCTAGCTATTCTCAGCAATGCAATGATCCAAGACAATTCTGAAGGACAGAGAAAGAACTGATGGAGTTCAAGTGCAGATCGAAGCATACTATTTTTCGCTTTTTTTTGACTGTGTTTTCTTTTATAACATGACTGATAAGGAAATGTGTTTTGCATGACTGCACATATATAACCTATTTCAAATTGCTGGGGGCAACTTTCTAAGACCATGAGTTGCAAAGAAGATGCTGACCTTCATTGGGAGAGAAATTTCCTTACTCTGAGAACTCTGATTCCATGACCCTTAGCTTTCTGCCACTGGGCCAGGCTTTAAGGTTGTACGCTAGCCATAGAGAACTTAAAAGTAATAATAAAGCCATTGAAGATTCCATCTGCTTTTCATTATTACTGTGTGCTGGCAATCTTAAAGAACATCAGGGACAAAATCCTCCATCTCAAAAAAAATCTTTTGTTAGTCTAAGTTCTAAATATTTGCCTCAAAACTTGCTTCAGTTCATTTGTCTCCAAACCTTGTGGTATTATTATATAGTCATTTATTTAAACAGTATTTATGAATTAATATTAAAAGTGCAAATGTAAATACAAAGAAACAGGGCTCAAGTTACTTCAATTCTGTCATTCTGTGTGACCACTCGGACTTTTTGTTTGTGTTTGAAGTTTAAAACAGGGGAAAAGTGAGAACCGATAGGTATTATGTTTTTGTTTGGTGAGGGCAAATTTTCTTTCATATAAAAATATTTTTTTGAATTTGAATAATCTTTGTAAAAATGAAAATTTGGTGGTTCCTCCCATTGGTTCTAATTCTTCTTTACAACATGACTAATGTGAAAATATGTTTAATATGAATGTATGAGTAGAGCCTATATCCAATTGCATGCTTTCTGAGGGAGGGGGGAAGGGAGGGAAGGGGAGAAAATTTAGAACTCAAAATCTTATGGAAGTGAATGTTGAAAACTAAAAATAAATTAATTTTTTAAAAATGAAAATGGGTTCTCCTTTAATTGTTTTGAAACTAAAGAATGCATCAAGAAAATAAAACATTGTATTAATGATCTGATTTAGTAATTTTCTAAATTGTGCCTTTTTGCAGACATTGTGGTTTTATTAAAATTCACTTATAAAATGGAATTTTTAATGATCTCTGCCAAACATCCTTATATTTGAGACTTTTCTTAACTATTTGAATATCAGCGAAAGATACTTTTTAAAATTAAAATGAATAAAAACATTCTTCCATCAGCCATGAACAAAGATAGATTGCCAAATCTAGCTATATTATCTATGGAACATAAATATGGGAAGATCAATTTCGATGGTCATTGACAAGTTTGCAGAAATTAAGGCTCTAAAGCAGTAACTGAAATGTTATCATTCATTACTGTGACAAGTCAATATGCAGATATAATTTTCCCTTTTAAAAATATTAATGTAATTAAAATATTAATCTATCGCTTTTTGCTTTTTCCAGTAATATTTTATTTTCATATTTTTAAACTGGAGCGATTATATATGTGAATTTCAAGAGAAGAAAATTTTCGCTGTCTGCGTTTCCTTTCTGACTTATTATTATTCATTTCATTTCATCATAAGTATTGAAAATCATTTTCTTGCCTAGAGGAGGAATAGCGTTAAAAAATTAACTGCTCTAGGTATCAAATATGCTGGGTAAGACTTTCCTAAGAGTTCTCTAGTTCAGTGAAATCACAGGTTGAGTCTCTATCTTGTACCTAATTAGGTTTGGTCAGACTCAGAGCCTGACTTTAAACTTGGGATTGGGTTGATTTTAGGAATCCCAGATCTATATCTCTCCCCAACATTGCTACTGCTTGAAATTTCTTTAACCAAGTTTTTTTTTTAAAATTACATAAGGCTTAAATGCAAATGTATCTGACATTTACTATATTTACTTCAACTCATTCACTGGGAGTCCTTCTTCAAACTCAACTTTCATTCTCTCCTCTTCCTCACTCTCCTTCCCCCAAACCAATCAGTTGCTTGGTTTCATTAATTCTACTTCCCTTTGTTTTACTCAACTATGAATTTTTATTACAAGGGCTTTCTTTTTCTTTTTCTTTTTTTCTTAATTGTCAAAACTGGAGGGAAGAGGTAGGAGGGAGAGAAAATAGATTTTTGTTCATTAAAAAAAATTTTTAAAAAGATCCTATTTTCACATCTCTTACCTATCCCCCTCTCTCCATTTACATAGTTACTAACTTATTTCAGGATTCTTCATGTCTCTCCTATACCATTCCAATAATTAGTCTCCTAGCTTTTAGTTTCTCCACCTCCTCGAACTATTTAGACTATCTAGATGACAAAATAATTTTCCTAAGGCACAGATCCTGTCAGATCACTTCCCTCATCAAAAGATTTCAGTGACTCCCTATTGATAGCATAATGCTTTATATATACTATCTTCATTCATTCAATTGTCTATTTATTTGCATATTTATGTATCTATCTGTTTATTTATTTATTTTTATTTTGTTTTGAGAGGCTGAGTCTCTCTATCTCCCCTGAGCTGGAAGTACAATGGTCATTGACAGCAAATCTCAGTGATGATGGGGAAGAGGAAAAAGGAGGGTACACGTTATGTCCCCTTCTAGATCACTGCCTCCCCTCTTGGATCACCACCTCATCATGGCGGAGGGCCTTGTATAGCTCAATGAAACTATGAGCTATGCCATACAGATTTATCCAAGAAGGTCAGGTCATGGTTCTGATAAAAAGTGATCCACTGGAGAAGGAAATGGTATCTTTGCCAAGAAAACCCCATGGACACTATTAAAATAATAAAAGATAGGGTATCTGAAGATGAGCCCCTCAGGTCAGAAGATGTCCGATACAAGGGCCTGACATGCTATGTTCTGGAGGGTCACAAAGGGTCGGACACAGCTGAATGACTGAATAACAACAATTGTGCCAAGCACTGTACCAAGTATTTTACAAATATTATCTCATTTGATCCACCACTCTGGGAGCTAAGTACTATTATGATCCGCATTTTTACAGTTGAGGAAACTGAGGCATACAAAGGTTAAGTGATTTATCCAAGATCATACAGCTAGTAAGTGTCTGAGGATAGATTTAAACTCAGATTTTCCTGACACTGTAATACTTAGCTGTGCAAAAGAAGCTTTACCTGCCTCTATTTTTCCAAAGTGGTCGAGGTGTGAGGGTTGGGGGGGTGGAGGGTGGGTATTGCCAGACTTAGTGCAGATACCACATTGGTTTCAACCCTACCGTAACTCAAAACTCCTGAGCTCAAGCAATCCACTAGCTGTGTCCTTTCTCTAGTAGCAAGGATTACCATTCATAAGCAGGGGTACAGTGATGAATGTTTAATCTCTGAGGGAAAATAGTATGTACATATACTTTTAAGTTTCTACATTATTATTAACATTTTCTTAAATTTTGGCAATCAACAAAACAATATATCAAAACCTGATTTCTAGCAATTGAGGGATTTGTGGGGTGTAAAATGCTCACGCTGAAAATTTAAGGATCGACTTTCCTTTAGATTTGGCTACAGCACACCCCTGGACAGAAGCCTAATAAATGAACAAATAATTGTTTAATTGAATTCACACTAAGATAAAAGTGAATAATATTAGATTCTTTACTGAGAACCGGTAGCCCTGGTTATAGGTGAGACATGTAGGGGGAATGAGATAGGGGAACAAGGGAAGGGAACAAGCATTTAAGAACTTACTATGTGCCAGGCACTGTATTAAGCACTTTAAAAATGTTATTTCATTTGATCCTCACAAGAACCTTGAAGGAAGGTGCTATTATTATTCTGGTTTTACAATTGAGGAAAAGCAGCTAGGTGGCACAGTGGATAGAGCACTGGGCTTGGAATCAGGAAGACTCATCCTGATGAGTTCAAATCCTGCCTTAGACACGTATAAGTTTTGTGTGACCCTGGGCAATTCGCTTAACCCTATTTGCCTTAGTTCCCTCATCTGTAAAATGACCTGGAGAAGGAAATGACAAAACCACTCCAGTATCTTTTCCAAGAAAACTCTAAATGGGGTCACATAGAATCAGACTCAACTGAAACAACTCGACAACAACAACACAAATGAGGCAGATAGAGGTTAAGTGATTTGCCCAAGGTCACACAGCTAGTAAGTGTCTAAGGCTAGATTTGAACTCAGGTTTTCCTAACTCCTTGCCCAGTGGTGAATATCAGGCCACTGGACCCAGATAGCTCTGGAGAAGAAAGTGAGGCTGGTGACCTTGCACCACCCTCCCTCACTCAAATAAAAGTCAATTGCAAGTCATGTTATCATTTCCCTGATGTCATGGTCCTCTTCAAGAACAGAAGGACAAACACAAGAACAATCCATTGCACCTAGGTGGGAAGGTGAGGTCACAGAAAGAGGAGTTTAAGGAGATCGGAGACAAATTCCACTTACTGCACAAGCCTGCCCCAGGCTCCCCCTCCTCAAACCCTTAATTAAAATTAGTTTGCTTTTGCAGAGCTCACAGAAAAATGGATGGATGACATAGCAGCATGTTTGTGGTTAGTGAAAAACCAGTTGGAATTTAAAATATGAAGTGGATAGTCCACCAAATAGATCAACCACGTGTATAATTGAAAGTTGAGTCCAAGTAGGCCTCCGTATAGGCTTCAGAAGGGCAGCAGGCCTCGAATTACCAAAATACTGTGTGTCTTTTATATGTTGGTAGGTATCAACATGACTGTATTAGGACTCTGATAAATTCTAGCACCTCCTGCATAAAGCTGGGGAATTTGGGGGGGGGGGGGAGAAGAAGGGACAGATCCAGTTGTCACTGGGAGAAGAGTGCCACATCTAGTCTCCGCAGCTCTATCTTAGGGCTTTGAACAAAACCAGTTGCCCTGAGGCTGCCCCATCAATATTCATTGCATTGAATTGAAGATACCCTGGAGAGTTAATCCAAAGGTAGGAAATCTCTTCCTGTCAGCAGTATCTCTTACATGCTTAGATTAAACATTCAGATCTTTCTGCTGGTGCCAGAATTTTTTTTTTTTTGCAAAATAGAATAGATTTGAACATTTGTTTAAAAAAAGAAGTATTTCTGGGTATTTGATGCAGGCAGGCCAAGGCTTCACACACCTAAATGCCTGTACACCTACAGCTTTATCTTCAAAGGGTTTGACTTTCAAATTCCTGTAGGGGACTGCATAGATGTTTTGTGTTGCATAAAAATGCTATTTATTTGTACGTATGTATATGAAAAAATCACAGGCCTCTAAAAATGATCATATGCCCATGGGGGCCTGAATAGTTCAGCCCGTGGGACAGATTCTCAAGTCACCTTGAATAGTACATGGTTTCTCTCATAATTTAGTCAGGAGGATCAAATGATAACAAGGCTAGCCTTTAGGGATTAGAGAATTGGTGGGGGTGGGGCAGGGGAGAGAAGTCCAGGAAAGGAATCTGTAAGCTCCTTTTCCCTCCTCCAACACATGTCTCTTTGACGGGGTTCCTCAGAAGACTGTGCAATTAATTCTTCCTTAGGTGATTTTAAGAGACTGGAGAGACAGAAAAGAAGTAGGAGGTAGAGCGGGGTGAGAAGATATACTTACAGTCTACTCCCTATGGCAGGGTTGTTACTAAGATTGCTGTAAAAGATTAGCTCTTTGTAGACAGCAAACTCTCAAGTAGAAAGGAGATGTTTTATGAGCATACCTTGCCTCTTGTCTTCAGTTCCATGAGAATATGACATTAGGCAAAATAGCCAGGGGTGGAGAAGAGGTCAAGGGGTACAGGAGTTATTGTTCATCAGACTACAAGCATTAATAAGTACTGGCTATGTGGCAAGGCACTCTAATGTCTTTGCCAAGAAAACCCCAAATGGGGTCATGAAGTCAGACAGGCCTGAAAAACGACTGAACAACAGAAAACAAAATGTGCCAGGCGCTATGCTTAGGTGCCAAGGATACGAAGACAAGAAAAATGAAACAGTCCCTGCCCCCAAGGTGTTCACATTCTATGAGGGAAACAACATGTATACGTATAAATAAATACAAAATATTATACACAGTAACACACAAAGTGATCTCTGGCGAGTGGGATCACTATGTTTGGGTGATCAGGATAGGTAGGAGGTCTCATGAACGGCTTCTCACTTGAATTAAGCTTTGAAGGAAAACTAGAGATTCTGACGTGGAGAGGGGAGGAGGGAGGGTATTCTAGGCGTGGGCCAGGCTGTGCAAAATCATGGAAATAAATGGTCTTATGAGGGCATCACTGGCTCCAAGCAACCCGGAAACTCATGCTATGCTGAAGGCACCATAGGGCCTGGAGAAGCAACAGATGTCTGTTACTGGCATTCACAGACAGCATTAGCTGACAGCAATGACCAGGTGTGGGGCCCTGTTTAAGTGAGAAAAATGCACGTTTAGCTAGTGCTTTAAGGTTTTTTTTAAAGCTTTTTACCTACATTATGTTTTTAAAAAGAGGACTACACCATGTCCCAGGATAATAGCTGGCAGGGCTAGAGCTTCCAGAAGAGACACTATGGAATTATGTTATGAACAAATAAAGTATTTACTTAGGGATTATGATGTGCAAAGCATGGTGCTAATTTCTCCAGATACAAATAGACAGTTCCTGCTCCCAGCGAGCTCACATTTTAATGGGAGAGACCACATATGGAAAGGTCCTCAGGGTGCCACAGCAAAGGAGATGGTAATCCTTTTAAGTCATTTCCCTTGATAAAATTGTATCAATTTCCAATGTTGTACTGTTTGACAGTGTAAGAATGTTGGTGGTAACAGCTTCCTTTCTGGGTCTTCAATTACTGTGGCTGCTCGTGAGAAGTTGCCAGACTATCTCCACCAGGGTTGCTTCCCAGGGTGATTGCTGAAGGAGAAGTGTTGGCTACTCCTAAGGCTCTTGGGTTTGGGATCCTGAGCTATGCACATTGGGGTCTGAGGAGAGGTGGTGGTCAAGGTGCTGGTGGAGGCCTGCCCTGCCTGGCTCCTGCTACCTCCTATCCCTCCCCCAAGATGCCTTACTACTTCAGCTATGCTGGCTTGCCTGCCCTGTGGGGGGCAGTTGGTTGGCAGTTGGTGGGGACTTCCTCCATTAGCCCTTCCTCCATAGGAGTTGCCT
Organism: Phalanger gymnotis; assembly: GCA_028646595.1. Taxonomy (NCBI): domain Eukaryota; kingdom Metazoa; phylum Chordata; class Mammalia; order Diprotodontia; family Phalangeridae; genus Phalanger; species Phalanger gymnotis. The sequence goes on from JAQQSZ010002682.1 coordinate 13,821, forward strand.
GTCCAGATGATGGCTATGAAGGTTGGTCTGGAAGCAGGACCAGTGGTCTGGTAAGTGTTGTCATTCTCAGGGCTTCTGTGCTTATCAGTTAGGAATGGGGCAACCAGTGACTTAAATTGCAGGCAACATTATATGGAGTGTACTTGATTTCTACATGTTCTTATGTGGCCATAGAAGAGCTAGATGTGAAGAGAACTCAAGGGCTTTCTAGTCCAACCCCTTCACTTTACAGATGAAGAAGCTGAGACCTGTGGAGTTTAATCTTGCCCAAGTTCATAGTGTCAGAGTTAGGATTCAAACCCAGATCTTCTGACTCCAGAGCTTCATTCCACCATACTACCATCACAGCAGATAAGTCTTATCCATATAGTGATAGTCAGAAGCTCTTTTTTCCTGGCCAGAGTACCCTTTCTTCTACCCTCCCCCTAGCTTGTAGAAGACTATCTTTTGCTTAAGCAAGGAGTAAATGTCTCCTTTTGAAAACCCTTTCCTTTGATTCTACTGCCTCTCCTAGCTACTTTCCTATCTCTCTCCTTCTTTTCTCAGCCAAAATTCTTAAATACGTGGTTCACACCTTCTTCTCCCACCTCCTCCCCACCAAGTTTCTCCTTAGTCTTCTATAACCTGGTTTCTACTCCCTTTCACTTCATAGATTGTTAAGCCTAATTGTCTTTTCAAAATCCTCATCCTTTGATCTCCTTCAAGACCTGACATTATTGCTTCTCACTTGTTTCTTGAAACCACTCCCTCTCACAGTTTAGCAATACCATATTATTTCTGTTTCTCCTTCTATCTAGTCGACCCCTTCTTCAGTCTCTTTTGATAGATCATCTTCATTCTTCTACTTCTTTTTTTTTA
>JAQQSZ010002683.1:0-14678 GCA_028646595.1 Phalanger gymnotis
ATATATATATAGAATAAATATAAAAAGGAATCAATACAAATAAATAAACAGTAGTTTAAAACAAGGTAATTAAGGAGGGAGAGCACTGGCTAGGGCAGATCAGGAAAGGCTTTTTGTAGAAGATGGTGCTTGAGCTCTCTCAAAAAGGAAGAGAGAGATTCTGGGCGGACAAGATGAAGACAGAGTATTTTCCAGACATGAGAGATTCCTTTTGCAACAGTACCAAAACTGCAGATGGAATATCCTCTGTAAGGATAGGAGACAAAGTTGGTTTGTCTGGATTGCAGAAGGGGGTAGCGAGAGCAATATCCATTGAAGCTGAAAAGATACGTTGGGAATGGGTTGTGAATTGTTTTATATGCTGAACAGAGGAGGTTATAATTATTCGATTGAATAGGAAGCCCCTGGAGTTAACTGAGTAGGGGACTGACAGGGTCAGATCCGTGCTTAAGAAAAATCCCTTTTGTGAGAAGAGAGAAGGGTTTGGATGAGATATGCATCTGATTTTAGTTGATAATTAAACCCACAGGGAGCTAGGAAGTCAAGGAGAAGGAGAGTTAGAGAGAGAAGAGGGCCTGGGACAGAGCCTTGGGGAATACTGATACTCAGCACGTGTGATAAAGATAAGCCGGCAAAGGAGACTGAGAAGGAATAGTCAGACAGGTAGGAAAACCAGGAAAGAGTAGGTCACAAAAACCCAGACAGCAAAGAATATCCAGGTGGAGAGACTAGTCAACAAGGTCAAATGCCACAGAAGTCAAGATGAGGACTGAGAAAAGGTCATCATGTCTGGCAATTAAGCAGTCCTTGGTAACTCTGGAGAGAGCAGTTTCGGTTGAATGAGGAAGTTAGCAGTCAGATCCTAAAGGACTGAGGAGTAGGCGAGAAGAGAGGCCATGGAAGCAATGAGTTCAGACAGTCATTTCTAAGCATTGGCTGAGAAAGGAATGAGAGATTAAAAACAACAAGCTGAAGGTATGGTTGGTTCTAGTGAAAGTTTTTAAGGATGGAGGAGACTCTGGCATGTTTGAAGACATCATCAAAGGAACCAGTAGATAGGCAGTGAATGAAGATTGGTAGGGGGAGGGAGAATGAGGAAAAAAAATAATGTTCTGGAGAGGATGGAAGGGAATGAAGTCAAGAACAAAGGTAGAGAGGCTGGCCTTGGCAAGGAGAAGACTACCTTATTATGAGAGATAAGGAGAAGAAATGAGTGAATGGCAGATAATGTCAAGGGGGTTTGGATGAAAAGAATTCTGGGGAGAAGCGAGAGCTCATGGTGAATGGCCTCAATTTTCTCAGTAAAGAATGAGAAGGGGCAACTAGGTGGGGAAGTAGATAGAGCACCAAGCCTGGAGTCAGGAGGACCTGAGTTTAAATCCGGCCTCAGACACCTAACTAGCTGTATAATCCTGAGCAAGTCACTTAACCTCAACTGACTCAAAGGAAAAAAAAAAGAGTGAGAATAGATGGAGTGTGACAGAAATTAGGATTAGATCAACATTTCATGTCATATGTCACAGAGACTCAGAATTTCCATCTTTCATTTCCCATCAGCTGCTCCACTTGGTTTCGACGACAGAGACACTGTGCTTTCCCTCAGGATAAGTTCATCACTAGAAACCTCATCATCATGGAAACTGCTTCAACCTTGGTACTCAACACCTCCTCTGTAGCCTCAGTTGCTTCTCCCTTTTGTTTGGAGGACTGGATAGTGGAGCAAAAAATATCTCCCAAAGCCTTCCTTTATAGAGGCCTCAGAATCTGCAACTCATTTCCCACTGGCTTCTCCGCTTGGTTTCTGCTCCATGGGGGAGGATGGGCAGGGGGTTCCCTTCCCCTTTTCAGCTTCCTTTTGTGTACTGTCTTCCCCCATAAGATTGTAAGCTCCTTGAGGACAAGGATTACCTTTCTTTTTAATATAAGTATTTAGCACAGTACCTGGAACACAGTAGGCATTTAACAAATCTGAATTGACTATTAAATTCCAAGTGGAATCTTGACATATATGGGTGAGATCACATAAGCTTGAGGAGCAGAGAGATAAGTCTTACACATATAGATAGGGGAAGAAATACAAGAGAGAGAAAGGATAATATGAGATAAAAGAGGCAATTTTCATAAAGCTGAAAAGTTTTTGCACAAACTACCTCAATTTAGTTAGAATTAGGAGGGGAAAAATGAACTAGAGATAAGAGGGAATCTGGGCAGCAAATTTTTCTGATAAAAACCTAATGTCCATGATGCATAGGGAACTGATACAAATATAAAAGAACAAAAGCCATCTCCCATAGATAAATGGTCAAATAATATGAATGAGTAGTTCTTAAAAGAAGAAAAACAAGCTATGAAATATATATATATATAAAATACTCCAAATCGCTAATAAGAGAAATGCAAATTAAAGCGACTCATAACCCGTCAGATTCAAAGATGACAAAAAGAAAGAAAAATGACAATGAGTAAAGGGGCTGTGGAAGGAAAGACATACTAATGCACTGTTGGTGGAACTGTGAACTGTTCCAACTATTCTTGGAAAGCAGTTTGGAACTATACTCAAAACATCGCTAAACCATGCAAACACTTTGACCCAACAATGCCACTACTAGGCATATACCCCAAAGAGTTCCAAGAAAGGGGGCAAGGACCCTTGCACAAAAAGATTAATAATAGTGTTTTTGTGGTATCAAAAGACTGAAAGCACAAGCGTGTGCCCACCAATAGGGGAATGGCTGAACCAATTATGGTTTATGAATGTAATAGAATGTCATTATGCTTGTAGATATTCAAAGGAAATGTGAAGGGTTAGTGTCATCAGATGCAAAGTGAAATGAAAAGAACCAAGAAAACAATTGATATGAAGTGAAAGTCTGAACAACTCTGATCAAGGCAAAGACCAGTCCTGGCTCCAGAAGACTGATCATGAAGTATGCTTCCTGTCTCTTAGCAGAGGGGCGATGGACTAGACAGTCAGCGTGAGACTTTTTCAAATATGGCCCCAGGGGAAAAAAAAAATGTTCACCCATTTGGATAACTTACAGTTTGATATAACAACCTAATCTCTAGAGAGGGTGCTGGGGAACACGATCATAGAAATCACTGTAGAACATGTGGCAAATACAAAGTGTGCCCAAATGCCAAATATTAATAAAATATACAGCATATCCAGCGAGCTGAGAAAAGCCCAGGTGCCATCTATTAATTAATGTCAGATGAAATCCAGGTCAGACTGATAGGCGGGCCCTCTTAGAAACCAGTTAGTGAGGCTAGCTCACTGGCCCTGTCTGAGTCCTAAATTAAAGGTGCGGCAACAGAGGGTATTCATTCCCCAGCAGAGGCTGATACCCTGTCAGATCGTTTCAAAGCTTGGTCTTTGAATCTCACTCAGGGGGCCTGTCTGATGTAAGCTCCCCTACTTTTTATTTGAGGCATGCACTAAAGTCATGATGGCTGTCTTCAAAGAGCAAAGATTTGAGAATGGAGTAGAGAAGGAGGGAGGGAGGGCAGAAAGGAGAGACCAGAAGAGACTGGCACTGAATCCCTATTGGGGAGGGCGGTGGTGTTTAAAACAATAATTTCAATCCGGTATAGCCACGGCCTCAGTGCGTAAGGGTGGTAAGGAAGGGAAGCAGCATTCCACCCGAAGTCCAGGAGTTTCATATTGTGCTAGGCCAGAATTACTGTGAACAGTACAAGATGTTAGTGACAATGAATTATCCATTCCCAGCTGAAATAGTGATTAACTCAAACCTGAAATGCCACATCCGGGGAAGGGGGTGTTCTGTACTCTTCAAATCACAACATTTAGGATTTATTCCACTCGTACACAATGTTAGCCATGACCCTATCCATTCTGCCTCTAGAAATTCTCCAGAATTTATTTCACCAAATGGAAGACAAAAAGTTATAGGAATACTGAAGAAAATAACTGACTGACCCCAAATGCCATTCTTTATCTTGTTCTAAAAAGAAGGGCTGACATGCTGAGTTTTGTCTCTAAGGCACTAAACTGCAGAGCAGAAGATTAAAGAAAAAATCTCTAGCTGTCGCCATAGTCTCAGCCTCCCCTTCCTCCCCACCCACCACCATCCTCAGGTCAACTTCTAGACCCCCAGCTGTCCAAGAGGACTGAAGACCTTCTGAGTTCACCTCCTCTGCCTAGGGTTTATTTATCCTAAGCCTCCTTTCCCCCAGAGCCAAGGTCCAAGGAGTGCTTTGGCTGCATCCCCAAAGTTTCGGTATGTTGTTTTACTTTCATCATTTTCTTTGAGGAAATTGTTTCTTGTTTCTATCATTTGATCTTTGACCCATCAATTCTTGAATGTTAAGTTATCTATTTTCCATTTCAGCTTGAATCCTTTTTAAACCTTTTTTTTAAATTCTGAACTTAACAAATGCCAAATAAAACAAGCATTTCCAACAACCAAATAGAAAAAAAAAGTAAGATATATGAAGTCATGAATTTCTATTACACGCAGTTCATTTTCCTTTTAAGTATATGATAAATTCAACATGTAACTTTCAGAGCCATCTTGTTCATCTGTTTCCTTCTACCCTTCCAATTGTTCTGTATGTTAAAAAAAATGCTTCAATGATGCTTTTTGGGGGGCAGCTTTATTACTAGCAGCCCTCTCCCCCAAATTTCTCTCCCTCTTGCCAGCAAAAAAGAGAAAAACAAATCACAAGAATAGGTAAGCAAAACAAATGCCCACATCAGAAATACACCCCCAAATACATGTCTCATTGCTTTACCACCATCAGTCCTTTGGAATCACAACTGGTCACTGCATTGATTAGAGTTCTTAAATCTTTCAAAGTTGTTTTAATTTACAATGCTGATGTTTTGTATAAATTCTTCTCTTGGCTTTGATCACTTCACGATGCATCAGTTCATACAATTTTTTCAAGGTTTCTCTGAAACTTTACCTTTCGTCATGTCTTATGGCACAATAATATTCTATTTTACATCACATACCATAATTTGTTCAGCTATTTCCAAATGATAAGTATACCCTTAGTTTTCAGTTCTCCGCTATAACAAAAATAGCGTTTTCCAATCTTGGATGGAGCTGACCAGCAATCCTGGAAGGGAGAGTGCCGAGGTAAAGATGGCATTCCCTGATTTCTACCCCCCTTCCCTTAGCCTTGAATAGGGTGGTTGCCCTCTGCTGTAGTCCTGGCCTAGCGTGCTAAGCCCCTAAACTGGAATTGGGCTCTGCTTCCTACTACAGTCCTTGGGAGAGAGGGCTCCTGGATGGGAACTGGAGGCAGGGATCCTATTCTCTGTACCCCGGACCCTCCCATAGTTCTTTATGTTCTTGAGGTGGTTCTAGAGGGATTTTTTTCCATGACATCTTGGCTAAAGGGGTGAGGATGAAGGGTAGGAAGAGAGTGCTGTATGTCTTCCATGTCTGGGAGCTCTTCTTCCTCACCTCTACTTTCTAAAGCGCTGGCTTCCTTCAGCTATTTACTTTGCACACGTACATGTATACGTATGTCCATAAAAACGCACACATTGTTAACCCCATGAATATAAACTCCTTTAGGGTAAGAGCTGTTTTTGCCATTGCTTTCTACCTCTAGCACTAAGCAGGTGCTTAGTAAATGCTTGCCGTTCGACAAAGAGGAGGTTTTCTGATCATCTTTCCCCTTGCCTACTACCTAATGTACATTCTGAACAAAAAGGAATGAAGAGGAGGATCTGAGCGATGGCCAGGTCTTTTACAAGCCTGTAGTTACTCACTCATCCTCAGTGAAGACAGAATCAGAAGAAAAAGGTAGAGTGGGAAGCGCGTTAGCAATAATAAACAAACACGCTGTTATGCACATGGCAAATACTCAGGGGCTGGTGAGACCGTGTAAAGCTACCTATCAGGAGACAAGGGTACTGCGGGTCTGGTACGAGTAAGAGATGCAGATGCTGCTGTTTACAGAGCACGGGACAAAGTTCCTTCCATAGTTCTAGGCTCCTGGGAGAGTGATTATTTATAGATCTATAGGGGTATTGGAGGAAGGCAGCAAAGGGTGGTGAGATCCTTAGTATAGAGACAGCGAGAGGGTGTCTGAACATCGTAGGGCAGTTAGTGGATATGCGGTAAGCGTGAGCACTTCTTGGCATGAGGAGATTGTGCACACTGCAGCTGCTCCTGGCTGTCCTTCCAGGAGAACGAGTCACTGGCGGCGACACTGGGCGACGGCAGGTTCTTTATCCAGCTCTGTCACAAGGGAAGATAGCTCCAGAGTGAGTCCCTACCAGCCCAACAGTTCCACGCACTTGCAGGACCTAGTTATTTCTCTGGCTTATTCTGAGACAGACAGAGGCATGAACATGAAAACTCAGGTCCAACCTGTGCCCTAACTACTTGTACCCCTGAACGTTTCAGCCTCCACGAGTGGCTGACTGCACCGTCTCCTGCTTCCTGCTAAGAGTCACTGATGATGCTTTAAAGTTTGCAAAGCATTTTACAAATATCATCTCACGTGATCCTCACAACAATCTGAAAGGTGGGTGCTATTGTTACTATCCTCTTTTAATGGACGAGGAAATTGAGGCAGACAAGAGGGTTGCCAGGTGACTTACCCGGGGGTCATGCAATTAGCAAACCTCTGAGGCTGTACTGAAAATCGGGTCTTTCTCACTGACTCCAAGTGCCACAGAATGTAATCTGTACAAGCCTGCTGACACAAACGTATCAGTATCCTTACATACAACAGGTGCTTAATAAATGTTTGCTTACCCTCTTCTCGATTCCCTTGGGTTCAAATCCCCACTATCAATTTTTGTTCTATGCTTTCCAGTCTGAAGATCAGTCTCCATGGGGGTGACAACAGAAGCCAAACCAAAGTCGGTGTGGTCCTTTGTCATTGTCCCATCCAACCCAGACAGTTGTCCTTTCTTTCTTTCTTTTTTTTTTTTTGAAGCGGGGAAGGCAGGGCAATTGGGATTAAGTGACTCGCCCAAGGTCACACAGCTGTGTCAAGTTTTTGAGGCTGATCCTCCTGACTCCTGGGCAGGTGCTCTACTCGCTGCTTACTGCACCACCTAGCTACCCCAACCATTGTCCTTTCTTTCCTGTGATTTTCCTCTTATCTCTAAGTGTTTAAAAAAAAACCAAAAACCCTTTCAGCATTCATCACAAGCCTCAGGCCATTTGGGGCTTTATTATTCCCAGTTATTATTTTTACAAAACTGTGCTACATGGTCATTTTAATTCCATTCTCCCCAAATGCTCATTCAGTGTCCTACTACAATGAGGGTCATGTCATGTATTTTTTGGAGGGACAAGAAGGTCGACCGGTATTTGTTTCTATCTCGATGAGTTTCTATCTTTTTTCATTTGCTGCTGTGACTTAGAGGAGAGCAATAAAGGACATCCATCGAAGGCCTGCTCACTTCTTTGCCTGTTTTGTATCTGTTACTGAATAATACCCATTGCTTGCTCTTGACAATGGCGTTTTCTCTCAGGGCAGGAGTGCAGTTAAGCCACCACAGACTGAAGGGTGTGAGAGAAATGTGTTCTGAGACCATTCCATGGCACTTTTCTGTCAACCCAAGGAGGTCAGAAAAGTAAGGCCAAAGGGCTGGGTTAGGAGGATCATCTGATTTTCACCAGGCAGCAGAGGGCAGCAGAAAGCTATGGGAAGTAGGCTCTCAGAAAAGGCTGGCCCATTCTACCTAAGGGGTATTTCCTGCTGCAGGTAGGAAGACAGTAGTTCTGAGAATCTCTGATTCATTTACAGAGGGGCACCTGTGTTCTGAGTCATTGAGGCCAAAGGGACATATCCAAGGAAAGTCAGGACAGCCTCTGGTAAAGGGTAGAGAGGAAGGATGAGTTCAGATTGTTCATAACCTAGGCAATCAGAGTCTAAGATGTTTCCAAAGGCGGAAGGATCTTTCTGACTACCTTAATAGGCCCTTCTGACCTACATGAGGAAACCTCTCAGAAGACCCCTGACACCTAGAAGAGACTTGAGAGCTTTGCGGGGGCCCAGCACCTTGAGACTGACCCTTACTAGCCTGCTAAGAGGGCACAGGCCCTGACCACATTTATCAGTCTCAACGAACCACTCCAGTCTCTATATCCATCTATCTGTCCACTGAGAGAACACCAGTATCTGCTCAAAACAAACAGTTTTGCCCTCTAGACACAGACAGAAATTTAAAACAAGCAGGGAAGAAAAAACAAAGGAGTGAGGCAGAATTTACTCACTTTCCTCTTAGGGCTGCCACTTGAGTTCCTTTAGATCCCCAGATACGCTCCATTTATGGAATTTTCCAGCAACCTTTGAAATGACTATTAATCAAAAGAGCTTCATGTAAAAAAAAAAAGAGCTTCATGTCTCCTGGGTGCCCTGTAGGGTGTGGTATAATGTAATAGTCTAATGTAGAAATGAGAGGTTTTAGAAAACTGGAGACTGTATGTAAAATAGTCATGTAAGGCTTACAAGTTTTTATCTGAATATTTTTGTGCCTGGCTAACCTGGGTGAGGAGGGCATGCCAGGCAATGGGCAAAATTGTGAGGCAGGTGAAATCTGTCTCTGTCCCTTTCCAGACTTTCATTTTCTTCTAGGAAGTGACTCTGAGCCACTTCCTCCATGTCCAGGACCCTCTCACTGTAATACCCTATAGGGGCCTAGCTTCCCGAGCGATAACTCAGGAACCAAATCTTGGCTGACTGCCTTCAACAAATATCTGTCCAATTCCTATTCTCTCTGTCCCTACCTTATTCCCTGCCAGGGTGAGTGGTTAGGTATTCTGATGAAGGTACAAATGACTGATAATGGTTTATTTTGGCATCCTTCCAGTAAGAATTGTACTTTTTATCACTGCCTGTAGTTCTTAAACCCCAAAGGAGTGAGTAATGTAGGAATTTCAAGGACAGTGGGAGGCACAGGGAGGGAGCTATCTTGGGGACACTTGGTTCACACCACATATGACTGCTTCTTCTGACTAAGGCCAGTCCTGAGCTGGCATACATCCTTTTAACCATGTTATCTTTTCTGTGCTTGCTCCTTTTTTAGGAGTTTGATGAAGAGACATCATAAAGCAGGAAACATCATAATGGGTAATAAAGAATACAACTTTGACATTCTAATAAAGCATGCGCTTTCCTATGGCCCGCCTATCAGCTATGGCTGAGACAGAAGACAACACAACAATGAGAGAAAATTCAATGTGCGTGTTAAGAAATTTTTTTTTTCCTTCTTAGGGTTAAAGGTAGCATCTATCACCATGTTAATTTCTTAAAGCAATAAACTATGTCATCAGAAACAGAAAGAGTGATGGCATTTTGTGGTTGCTGTTCTAGACCTTTGATTCCATCTCTGTAGGATATTTGCATGAGGAACTCTCTCTATGAATGCATAGGGGTGTTTGTTCCTCAGTGTGGTCTCTGAGCCTCTCTTTAAGGCACTGACAAGTTTAATGACTTGCCCAGTATCACACAGCCAGTATGTGTCAAGGCTGAATTTGAACCCAAGTCTTCTTGATGGGAAGACTGACTCTATCCATTACTCTATGTTGCCTAGGCTACTCAAACAATGGCATTAAAACCCACAAAAATCCACAAAGATCTAGTATTGGACACCAATACTATCCTATACTACTGCGTACTGTGGAATATACTGTAGTCCTAACTTCTAGAGAAGGGTATTTTTTTGTCCTTTGTCAACTAGGTGGTACAGCGGATAGAGTGCCAGGCCTGGAGACAGGAAGACTCATCTTCATGAATTCAAATCTGGCCTCAGACACTTACTAGCTGTGTGACCCTGGATAAGTTGCTTAACCCTGTTTGCCTCAGTTTCCTCATATGTAAAATGAGTTGGAGAAAGAAATGGCAAACCACTCTAGTATCTTTGCCACAAAAACCCCAAATGGGGTCACAAATGGTCAGATATGACTAAAATGACTGAACAACAAAAAAAGCTTAAGGGAGCATAGGATGGGCTTTTAGTTTTTCTTTGGAGGGCCTTAGTTTTATTTCATCACCTCCCTATTTTCATCTCCATCTACTTTAGCTAGGTTGATCTCCTCAGTACCCTTCCCCTCCTGGAGGTTCAACATATTAATATTAGTGCAGACACCCAATGACCTTTTAGCTCTACTACAACTGAGAGCTCCTGTGCTCAAGCACTCCACCAGCCTCAGGCTCCCCCAGCAGCAGGATTACTGGAAGGCATGTTCCACTATGCCTGATTACAAACTAGATCTTTCCTCAAGTTCACATCAGAAAAGGTAGGCTTCCCAGGTGACACCATGCACTCTGCTCTTTCTCAGAATACCTGTTCTGGGTCATTTCTGCTCCTGCTTTGTCCACTCTCTTCTCACCCAAAGAATATGGAAAGCTCAAACTCTTTCCATTCGGATATAGAACACTGTATACAGACAGATCCTGAGTTCTCTCATAATGGCTCCCCAAGATTGTGCTCCCTGCAAAGGGGAGGCCCTAGGCCAGACAAGAACACACCCCACCTCCACCTTCTTTCCTCAGTTCTTTCACACCCTCCACCAGACTCCACGTTCCTAGATACTCAGTCATAGATGCCCTTCTCATTTCAACTCCCTCCTTCTCTCTCCTGATCACAGTCACCCTTCCTACTCACACTTTCCTCCCACAAACACACTCCCTCTGGGTTAGTAGTGCTGGAGCATACTTCTAAAAAAGGTGCAGGGAATAATGGAACAGGATCCAAATTTGTTCTCTCAGGATTCTTAATTGTCAGATACAACTGCCTTTTCTCAGTCCCTGTTCTTCTTGAGCTCACTACTTTTCAGTGTTAACCACCCCTTTCTCCTACATAGTCTTTCCTTGCTGAGTTTTAGTGACACAGATCACTCCTGGTCCTTCCCTAGATTAGCATCCACTTGTTATCCCTTAAGGATCTGTCCCAGGCCCTCTTTTCTCTTTCCACACCCTTTCTCTTGGTGTTCTCATCAGTTCCTATGGATTCACTATCATCTCTATGAAGATAAGCCCCAGATCTACCCCAGATCTAGCCCTAAGTCTTTCCTGAGCTCCAGCCTGACACGACCACCTGCCTCCTGCCCATTTCCAATGGATATGCCCAAAGCACCTCAAACTCCACATGTCCAAAACAGAAGTCATCTTTGCCTACAGTACCTCTTCTGAAGTTCCCCTTTCTGTTGAGGATACATCTTTCCATTCACACAGGTTTGTAGCATCAGAATCACCCTGGACTCTATCTTCCCTCCCCACCCCCATAGCTAATCAGCTGCCAAGTCCAGTTGATTCTACCTTCACGATATCTCTTGCATCCCTCCTCTTCCCTATTCTCACATAGCAACCACCAGATGTCTGGCCCTTATCACCTTTCCCATGAACTATTATAATCACTTCCTAATTGATCTCTCCGCCTCAAATCTCTCCGTACATCATCCGCACAGTTATCAAATTAATATTGCTAAAGCACAGGTCTCATCATGTTACTGAAGCTTCAGTAGTTTCCTGTTGTCTCTAGGACAAAACACAAATTCCCCTCACTGGCATTTAAAGCCTTTTGCAGTCTGGCTCCAACTTATCTTTCTAGACCCATCTCACCGCTAGACTAATCATACACTCTGTGTTCCAGCCAAACTGGCCTCCTGGCTGTTAGCAGTACACAGCGTTCCACCTGCCGTCAACCTCTACCCAAAGGGAATGCTGGCCTGGAATATTTTTTCTCCTCCCCCTTCACCTCTCAGGTCCCTAATACTGCCTACTATTTACTTAAGATGTACTCTGCACAGTTTGGTATCATGGATAGCGAGACAGCTTCAGAGTCAGAAAGGCCTGGGTTCAGGTTGGGCCTTGAACATACATTGGCTGTGTGATTCTGGCAAAGTGACATGATCTTTCTGTGTACCCAGGCAATGCTCTCAGACTACAAATTGCAGAGCAGGTGCCAACTGACATCAGTTAAAGAGTGCCCTACACCAGTAGTATCAATCTCGAATAGAAAAAGAAGGCATTCAAACGTATAGTTCACAGTCTGCATGTGGATTTAGTTTTAAAATGCAATGTTATCTGTGTTTTGTCTTTTTATTTATTTGGGGCTGCATGTGCGATACCTCTGCTCTATACCACTAAGATCACATGTCCAGTAGGAAAATGCACGCACACACACACACACACACACACACACACACGCACATAAATGTGTACTTACAGATGTATAGGCTTGAATTGCTTTTCCCCAGAGGGAAGGGATGTTTAGTCTTTATCATCTTTGCCCTAGCACTAGCACATGTGTCTAGCATGTGGTACACACTCAATAAATGCTTATTGAATGAATCAGTGAATGAAGGACATACACATGGCACGGGTGCTGAAGTGTTCTTCATCGCTCCTAGAACTTGCCTCCAAGCTGTATCACTGGCCTTGGACCCTAGCTCTGACCCTGGGTTGTATCATGCTTTCATTCTGCAGGCATCCTGGTCCCTGTGGTTCTGGTTCTGGTTCTAGTCCTTGGTTCCCGAAGCTTCCTACTAAAGTGTTCTTGACTTGTAGCGGCCTCTTTCATCCCCTCTGTTGTTGCTGAGTCGCTTCTATCATGTCCCATTCTTTGTGACCCCACTTGGGGTTTTCTTGGCAAAGATACTGGAGCAGTTTGCCATTTCCTTCTCTAGCTCATTTGACAGATGAGGAAACTGAGGCAAACAGGGTTAAGTGACTTGCCCAGGGTCACACAGCTAGTGTGTGTCTGGGGCCAGATTTGAACTCGGGTCTTCCTCAGTCCAGGGCTGACACTCTATCCACAGTGTAACCTGGCTGAACCTTTATCCCATCTTAGAATTCTCCAGGTCCCTAGAGATCCTGCTTGTTTACATTAGTTAATTTCTCTTTTATTTGTCAGAAGTACAGTCTCTAAGCCCGTTGTTAAAGCTGGTTCTATTCTTAGGCACCATTTAGCTTGTTCCAAAAGAGTTCTAAGCCCACAGCTGGACTACTTCAGTTTCACTTGGCAGGTGCCATCATCCCTGGAGCTGCCCCCTCAGTGGTCCATGGGAATGGGAGGAGGGGGAGGGAGAATGAACATTTCTATAGCGCACATCATGCACCAGGCACTGTGATAAGTGCTTTTATAAACATCATCTCTTCATCTTCATAACAACCCTGGGAGGTAACTGCTGTTAATATTCCCATTTTACAGATGACTCGCTCAAGATTATGAAGCGTCTCAGGCCAAATTTGAACTCAGGTCCTCCTGCCTTCAGACCCAATATTCTATCTATGGCGCCACCCAAAGGCCTGGGCAGATCTCTCATCTTTTCCTGTTATAAAGCTCCTCTACCCTGTTGTGACTCCTCCTCAGTTACTATTTCTAGCATCCTTGGTCTGCAGAGAACACAAGAATGACATCCTGAGCTCAACAACTGATGAAACTTCTGAAATAGGACTATTTGGGGGTGGGGGGCACAGAAACAACCGAAGGATTCATTCGGCTATTTAGACTTTGTGTAACTACAAATGCACACTTTAATATCCAAGAAGAAGAAACTCAACTTAGCAATATAGCTAGTGTGCAAGCATGGATACCTCCTCTAGCAGCAACATCAATATAGATCCATTTGCATTTTCAAAGGAAGGAACACTTGCAGTGGTTCTGTCTTGGCATGGATGACAAATCCTGGTGCCAAACTTGCTTAATTCACTGCTTATTGTACCGTGCCTCTCTCCCCAGCTGCAAGATGAAAGAAAACAATGAACGGATAAGAAATCCCCCCTGTTCCATCCATACTAAGACAGAGTCCAATGGAAGTGGAAAGGGACAGCAGCTTTAAAGTAATGTCCTGGACAGATGGAGGTTAAGTCTTGGGGCCAGACAGCCCTGTGTTTGTGCTGATGCTCAATGGGAACAGTAAAGTCCAGTGTTCCCTCTGACCGCTGATGTAACCCAGCCACTGAGGAATTTAAGACTTGGAAGTGTCTGTCACAGCTTTCTTCTCCTCCCCTATTGAGATCGGGATTATTTTGTGTACTAACAGCCCTCAGTTTGCAAGCAACTGTCCAGCAGGTACAATATGCCCGACACTCGATTTAAAAATAGAGTGCCTCAAAACCCAATAAGGCTTGGAGGCTACCCTTCTCTAGAATGAACTGAGCGGGCAAAGTCAGTCATGTGCAGCTAACTGAAACAAATGTAGGCCTATGAGCTCTCCTACCTGCTGTCTTGGCATTTTTATAGAATCTGACCAGTCATTCAGTGATCTCATCAACTGCTGGGCAGTGGGCCATTTTATGTTTCTTTCCACCCCAGGTACCCACAAAAAGCAGTTAAGCAGATACACTTGCAGAGGTATCTAGTTTATCTGTCTTCTGCCTCTGAATACCATATCCCTCAGATCTAACCGGTGCCTCACCTTATTCTTACCCATCACTAGGTCCTTAGCTATGGCATCCTCTCTTCTCTCTGATTTATGTCCTGTCCCAAATAAATCTTTTTTAAAATTTTTTTATTATATAATATATTTAGTTTTCAGCATTGATTTTCACAAGAGTTTGAATTACAAATTTTCTGCCCATTTCTACCCTCCCCCCCACTACAAGATGACATATATTCTGGTTGCCCTGTTCCCTAGTCTGCTTTCCCTTCTGTCACCCCACTCCCCTCCCATCCCATTTTCCCTTTCTTTCTTGTAGGGCAAGATAAATTTCTATGCCCCATTGCCTGTGTATCT
>JAQQSZ010002684.1:0-14678 GCA_028646595.1 Phalanger gymnotis
AAAAAAAAGAAGATATTTTGTCATATTCAAATTACTGGACTAAGGAGGAAAAAAAAACCATTTCTAACTTTAATAACTCTTATTTAAAACAGGTGTTCTCAGAAGAATCCACAGATGTGTACAAGCATGGCACAGGTGAGGGATTTGGTGTTTACATTTTGCTCATTATCATGAATGACCTTAATTTAACTGGGTATTTAACAGACTTGAGTTAGTCCTTTGAAAGGAGACATGGTGATCTAGTTATTAGCCAGCCTTAGTCATTGTAGTATGAATGAGGCCTTTGCCTGGTAACACCAAGAGCACCAAGACCTCTTGTCAGCTTCTGGCTTTTGTATTTAGTATATGTGGGACCTTGGCTAAGTAACTTAATCTCTCAAACCTCAGTTACTGTTATCTCTAAAATGGGTATAATACTTGGCATTACCTGCCTTGCTAGGTGGTAATGAGGATCAAATTATGTAGTTATGTGATCAGTGATTACTATTATTAATGTCTGCTGACTTTCTTTCTTGGGATCTTAGCAACATTTTTCTGTTCTTTCCTTTACATTGGGATTAAGAGTGCTTCTGTTGCCTTCCACAAAGCAGTTTGCTAGTGTTAACATCTTGTGTTAGCCCCAAACCAAATAATTATCAGGTTTGTTGGTTTGTTTTTTTTTTAGCCCAGAAGCCAAATTTAGGCTGAATTGCCCTAGTCCATACTCCCAATTTTAAAGGGTTTTCTCTGGAATCATCCTGAAGATTCATGTTAGAACTAGTAAAAAGCCTTCAGGCTTGGCTTTCTCCTAAAGGTTCTAGAATTTTTGGTTCTGATATCTTTACAACAATTCTTCGGGAAATCTATATTAAATTGGCATTTGGTGTCTCTCTCCCATTCCCCTCTATATGTACCTCTTTTCTTCTCATACTTTCTCTTTTTCTCCCTTCCTCTTTTTATTTCCTTTTTCTCTCTTCTTTCCCAGTCTAATCTTGGGCTATCAGTTATACCTAAAGCCATTGCTTAATAGTGTTTGACATATTTAGAAGCAAGGAAATTGCATTTTTTTTTAAAATATGAGTAGAGTGGTATGGTGAAGACTTGGATAGCTAGTGATATACTTTATTTTGCAAGGCCTGCTACCACTTTGGCTTTGCCTTCATTCAGATGTATTCAAATCCTGAAGCAAGAATGAGTTGTCAGTGATTGGAAAATCCTAGTACTATACAAAAAACAAAAATAAAAAACTAAGCCATTTTAAACCTAAATCAAAATAATATATTCTATCAGTCACCACTTTACAAACAGACCATTTGCAACTCTGGTTCTCAATAATCTTTGTCTCCATTTTTATGGGATTTTCATATTACTAACTGCCTATAAAATCTTCATTATGTTACTAGTTCATGGTACATATTCATCAGAAGCTATCATGGGAAGGAAAGAACATTTTAAATTATGTTAAGTTATGTTACATAAGGATGAACCAATGTCAGTGTGTCTTTTATTTTTGCATACACTTCAACTAATTTGGTTGAGAAGAATGCTGGAATCATTGGCTGAATGGAGCTTTTGATACTCTGAGAATTTCAGTGATCTATTTCTTTTTTTTTTTTTTTGGAGGGGGGAAGGCAGGGCAGTTGGGGTTAAGTGACTTGCCCAAGGTCAGATAGCTAGTAAGTGTGTCAAGTGTCTGAGGCTGGATTTGAACTCAATTCCTCCTGACTCCAGGGAGGTGCTCAATTCACTGTGCCACCTAGCTGCCCCTAGTAATCTATTTCTGTTCTTAATGACTATCAAATTGTAAAAAATGACAAAACTGGGGACTAGTCAGTGTTGGAAGGGCTATGATAAGGTAGACTTATTCATCAGTATACTGTTGTCGATCTGTTGATTGTCATAGTCATTCTGGAAAGCAGTTTGGAATTGTGCTGATAAAGTGATGAGAATGTTTGACACAGAGATTGTACCATAAGGCCTCTACTTCCAAAGAGGTCAAGACTGAAAAGCTCACATTCTAGTGAGACAGACAATATGGAAATAACAAAGTACAGACAAGATGGACTGAGAAGATTAAAATTGATCCTGTATCATTTTCTTATTGATTCTGTTTATAAGTAATTGATTTTGCCCTGTAACTGCTCAAAGTCATGGTTCTTTGTCTTTGAATTTAGTTCAGACTTCAGCTGGCCTGTAATGGGTTAAGTTTTAAAATCTAGGTTTCTTGCCTCAAGAATTTAATTAACCTTGAGGAGTGTGTGAGAAAGCAAGGAAGTTTGGGCCTGATATTTTATTGCCACCAAGCTCTGCTTCTAGGATGTCTTGTTTATGGTCCAAAAGTCTTGTACCTGGATTCAAACAATGAGCACTTCTTAGTCTCATGAGAAAAGAAGGGGAGTTGTTGCTAGCCCCCATTACCAAACTTCCAACCAATCATGTTGTTCCCTGCACCTCAGCTCTATAATCAGTCATGTTGCCCTTAGTCCCATGATGTCATCTTCTTTGCTCTGTACTCCCCAAAACCTGTATGAGGGTAAATGTCATTTTGCTTGGAGGTCTTTGGCATTAATGGAGGCAATCCATTGACCTATTTGTTGACAGGTAGCCTGCCTCTGTTAATAAATGTTATCTTGCATGGAGATTTGCCTCAGTTTACTCTTTTGTTAAAATTCAGTTACGAGAGTGTGCAGAGTAAATGGAAGGCAATCTTAGGGAGCATGCACAAGGATCAGGAATTATCAAGATAAGCCTCCTGCAGAAGGTAGGATTTGAGTAGAGCCTTGAAGGAAGCTAGGGAAGCTTAAGAGGCAGAGGTGAAGAGGGAGAGGATTCCAGGTATGGGGGGAGGGGGAAAACAGCCAGAAGAAAGGCATAGTCGGGAGATGGAGAGTAGTGTGTGAAAACTAGCACATAGGCCAGTGTAGCTAAAGAGCAAAGGGTAACAAGACCGAAAAAGAAGGGGCCAGATTGTGAAGGCTTTAAATGCCTGAGGCTTTTATACTAGATCCTGGAGATGATAGGGAGTTACTGGATTTTGTTGAGTAAAAAGGTGACATGGTCAGATGTGTTTTTTACAAAAATTACTTTGGCAGCTGAATAGAGAATGGAGCAGAGAGAGGAGAGACTTGAAGCAGGTTTGCAGTAATCCTGATGAGGTCCATACTGAGGACAGGGAGTGGGGAGGGTGGCTGTACAAGTGGAGATGGAAGCAAGAGATATTTTAAAAGTAAAAACAAGATTTAATGACAGATTGGTAAGTGGGGTGAATGGAGTTATGGATGGAGTATGGAGTTAAGGATGATATAACTATGGCTTCAAGCCTGAGTAACTAACTGGGTGGTACCCTCCCTTGACAATAGTAAGACAGTTGGGAAGATGGGAAGGTATGGAAAGAAAGATAAAGAGCTTTGTTTCGGACATGTTGAGTCTGAGATGCCTAATCAAACATCTAATTCAGGATGTCCCAAAGGTGATGTAGCTTAGGAGAGAGACTAGGGCTAAGTCTTAGAAACATTTAGATGGAAGAATTAAATGGACTATGGTACAGGAAATGTAATAGAGTATTTCTACACTCTAAATAGAAAAACATGAGAAGACTTAGATAAACTGATACTATTTTCATAATGACCACAACAATGTAAACGAAAACAACAAAATAAAACTGAATAGTGTGTCATTATAATGCCCAAAGCTTGGCTCCAAAGAAGAGTGTTTCTATAAATATTTTTACACATATGAGACCTTTCCTTCCGTCTTAGACTTGAGTCAGAGGGTAGATACATCATTTGCTTTCATTGCGGCGTGATGCCTCATTTATTTATTCGTTAATTAATTTATTTATTTGTTCGTTCATTCATTTATTTATTTGGGCACAGGAACTTTAACCATTTTCCATTTTAATCAGTTCAGCTTATTCTGAATGAACTTTTAAAATGTTCCATAATGATTCATTATAGCTCATAGTGAACTTGATTTATGAGGATTCTTACTATCAATTGCGATAAAGCATTTCAGATCATTTGAATACATACATTTCCTGAGTAACTTGCTTCACTGTTTGTACTATTTTTTTGTTTCTTCTGAAGGAGAGTCTTATGAAAAGCAGACAGTTGAACCTATCTTGGGAAGCACATGTACAACTGCAGAACCTCCGAAGATAGAGAAAGAGCAGTCAGAACCCACTGTTCAGGATTCAGGAACTGAATCTTCTGAGGAGGTGACATGTGCTCAAAAAGAAGAGAATGTTCCTCATTTACCTCAGGATGAGACAGTAGTGTCTGATGAGCCCAAAAGCAGCGGGACTGTCCATCAAGTAGGACAGAGGAGCAAGTCATCGTCTTTGTTTTCCAGGTATTGTGAAGAAATCTCTTAACTGTGATAACTGTTTCCTTTCTTTTTTAATTTATCAAATAAATGTATCCTTAAAACAGATTAAATGTTACTGTGAATGGTAACTTTCTTCTTGACTTGAAATAAAGGAGTTCCAGGCATATAAATAAGATTGTCATTTTATCTCCGTTACTAGGCCTGGCCGAAGACCCCTGGGATTTTTATCTTTGATATGTTCAAAGAATAATTTGGAATCTGAAGAAGCCACACCAATGAATAGTCAAAAGCGTCTGAAACCTCTTATACCTGTTTCAAGGCATAATTTTAGAAGACCGGCTCTACTAAATGAAAGCAAGAGAAAAAAGCAAGACTCTTGTCCCCTTCCACCCCCAAGTGCTGAGTCTCATTCTGAAGCCAGTACTGTTAGCAGCTCAACACCTCAGGTATGGATAGTTACTTCTATGTTTTATTGCTTCTGTGTGAAATGGAATAAATGACATGTACTCAGTTAAGAAGGAACATAATGATAAACAGTGATGGATCTTTTTATGTGAATATCAGCAAAGACTACAATATAAAACACTGAAAAACTAGAGGAAAAGTTTTTTTTTTTTAAATTAGGGAATTAGTCTTGCAGAAATTTCTGGGTCAAAGTCACTGATCTAATCCAAATTAGAAATTTTAATGATTTTTTTAATACCCCAAAGCAGCAACAGAAGAAAGCAGAGGGAGCAGAAGAGCAAAGAGTATTTATAGCCCCATCAGCTCATACATATTCTATAGTTTAACAATTGCATTTGCCTTACAATATTTACTCAATTTCTATTACTGAAATATTTTACAATGCAATACCATTATTCATTTTTAGAGGTACTTTCTATATGACTGAAGATGTCATTGCCACTTTAAATGCTAGTAGCTGGCACTCTTGATTTTTCTGGGGGACACTCTACTTAATTTAAGTATAGTATATGTAGTTTATATATTATGCCTTTAACATGGCAGAGTAATTTCATTAGGAACTGTTATGAAATGTAGGATTCTTTGCCCTTACATTGAGTGCCTCCCCAGATTGTAATCTCTTTTATTCTGATTTCTTGTATATAGTCCTAAGAATTTGCACATGTTCTCATAAATTTCATCTGCAGCATGAAAAGAAGATACAAATTCTGATTTAAAGATAGTAAATCTCAAAAATGCGGAGTTGAAACAATTTGCCTTAGCCCACGCAGCCTAACTAGTATATAGTCAAGAGAAAGCTCTAAGAAAATCTGGGTTCTGTGTAAAGAGTTATGCCAAAAAACCAGCAACTTTGTGCTTTAGTGTTGTATGGTATTCTTTAAAAAAATTTTATTTTTATTACTATATTTTCTGCATTGCCTCTATTTCTAAATAAATTTCCCATATCCTCAGTTAACTTTCCTTTATACCACAGATTTAAAAAGAAAGCAGCTATAAGTGGTTTGGCAAAACTTGCCAGCACATGAACTGACAGTGTTGTGTAATGTGACACTTTTCAATATTTATTTTTCTTACATTATTAGGTTTCCTGTGATCAATCATTTGAGGAAGAAAAGTGTAAAAGTGACCAAAAGATGGAAACTGAAGAGGAGCCAACTAAAGTCACTGAATATTTTTTTAGTGATATTTTTATGGAAGTGGATGAAACAGAGCAAAACTGAAGCTTTTTACAAAGCTTGGGACTTAATTCTGAATTGCAGCAACAAAGCAGTATTTAGCTAAAGGATCACTGTTGATTTTTCTTGGGTTTATTTTGTATTTGATGAACTTGGTCTTGAAGCTTTTAAAATCACTGGAGTACATTATTGATATTTTTCTCAAATTAGTTGTGTCAAGTAATTAAGACTGGTTTAACAAATAATGACTCTTGTTTACACTTTAACCCACCTCCTGTGCTGGCCACACATGGACACTTTGTGGTGTCACAGATAAATGCCTTTTCAATCATAGGCCTAAAGTCTTTGGAGGTTGATTGTATATAACATTTAGTGAACACTTCTTTTTGTGAAGTAATTTCTTGGTAAGGGCCTTTTAATTTGCCTCTGTAAGTAGATGGAAGCAGATTGTGAAACTTTAGAAAATGGCAAAGAAACAGCCATTTTCTATTATCAGCTATTTCTCTGACTATAAATATGTATTTTTGTAATAAAAGAATCCATATTGATGTAAGATTGATGGTTCAAATTGAAAAGTAAATATTTAACTTCAATATTTGTACAGAGGTGAAACATCAAAGAGCTTATTTATTTATTTTTTATTTATTTATAAGAATGCTTTTTGTTTTAGTCTTTTCACTTGACAGACTTGTGGTAAGGTAGAAATGAATGTTTATATCCAATTAAGAATCTCTTCCTTAATTTTGAAGCCATTTACCGTGATTATTATAGTGGATTATGTTTGGTCTCTTGGGAATTGTGAAGCCAGGGAGATTTTCTTCGTATCTTATTTGACTGACTTGGCTCTTGATGGTATTTTAGGTGGGCTTTTTTTTTTAATTCAGGATAAGCACATTCTTTCCAACAAGAAAAAATCTTGCATTTTATTTTTAGCTGGTTAGGCAAAATTCCTTCCACAAGTTAGTGATTGTAAATTGTAAGTCTTTTTTTGCTGCTTCCTCCTCCAAATTCTACGTAAACAGTTTGACTTGTGATTAAAAAAAGGTTCTAATAGATGTCAATTAGACAATTGAAATGAAGTCAGAAACTCTGTTTTTAGTGTAAACTCTTGGCCAGTTTTTACACTTAAGGGTTGTAATTTCAAGGTCTACTGATTCATTTTTGTAATCTAGAGCCTGCCTCAATATCCCCCGCCCCAGTAGTTTAATTTACCCCCTGTAGACTAATTTTTATGAACAGTGCTAATTAAACTTTGCCTCTTGTAGATTTCATTTGTAAACAGCAGCTTTTGGGGAAATGTTATGTTTTACTATGTATGCAGTGGGTTTATATGATTGTTTTAAAGAATCAAGTCAGTTGGTTAAATGACCTGATGAGAAAAAGTAATCTCAGAAAAAGAGATATTAAAACAAATTTAGTGCTACTGTGAAAATGAAAAGATTTATTCACAAATATTTTAGGCCTCATCCAGATTAAAAGGGTTTCAGTTTTGTATTTTAAAAAATATTAATTACAAAAAATATGATTAAGTGTCTTTATCTTTCCCTGTGGAATACAAGGATTTTTTTTTTTTGTAATTGCCACATAGGTCAGACTATATATCCTTTCTCGAGATGCATTTCTGAAAATAGGAAGTGATTATTTTAAAGAAAAAAGTTCAGGAATGATCGATTAATTTTTTCTGTCAACACCTACTAGTTGCATACTTGTGATATGAGATAGAAGTGATCATCTATACTATGTTGCCTAACAGTTTATTGTTAAAAATGGAAAAAAATGCTCATTTGTAAACTTTCTTGTTTCAAAGAAAGTGATGATCTTTCATATATGTAAATTATGTGAATAATAAAGTAATTTTATACCACTCATTCTCTATCCTTTCAGTCTTAATTTTGGAAAAACTAAATAGACTTGTTTATCTATAATAAACCACAAATGGAGGACTGCTGGTATTTTTACAGCTACAATGCATGATCATTTTCCTTCTGCCATGAGAAAAGTCAGACAGGAAAAATTTTATATTTATAGTTAATCACAATTTGACATGGAGGAATTAAAAGCCATCTTGTACAGTTTTTGTTTTGTTTTTTTCTGGGTTCACATTCTACTTCTGAAGCTAGTTGTATAACATGAGCAACTTAACCTCCCAGTTTCACTTTCCTCATTTGTAAAATGGGTTAATACTTTTGTAATGCCTCCCTTAAAAGGTTTTTGTGAGGGTCAGGTGAGATTATATATGTGAAGTACTTTGCAAACCTTAAAACAACACATAAAGTCAATTTTTTTTTTGAAAGCAGGAGATACATATTCCTTATTCTCTTTTGGGCTGTTTTCTGCTTGTTCTGAAGAAAAATAGATGTGAAGTTTCAAATATGAAATGTAACTCCTCTTTAGAGGCAGGCTTAGTGCCAGCACCCTGTTCAAGTTCAACGTTCAGATGAAATGAGGCACTCACAGCACTGTACAGGTAACAGGTTTACTTTGGTCTAAGACAGCAAGGATATAGGGACTCTTACCTTCTCTGGATACAGTCCCCTTCATCTCTGTATTGGAAACACGAATGGTCAACCACAGTGGTCTTCAAAAATCCACCAAATCAAAGGGACTCCAAATGAGGGGGACTTTTCATGCCCTTGAGTGAATAGGTGGCTGCTAAAGGAGGCAGGCATCAATCAAGTTCTAGGGACAACTACGTTGTCTTTTAGAGAAAACTAATTCCAGTTACAGGGAAGTGGGGTCTGATCCTAGCATAACCCTCCCAGACACAAGAACCCAATTATAATTTTTAGATGTGTCTCTTAAATCTGCTCGTGCACTCACCCAGAGAAATGCTGGGAACTTCGGCATCTGGCTCATTTTGTTCTCCAACATGTTTCCAGAGTAACTCGGGCTAACCATGGCATTAAACATAGCAGATGTTTTATTTGTGCAACAATACAGAAAAGACTTGTGCCTGGGTCCTCAGTCAGAAAAACTTTCTACTTATGGAGGCAATAAAAAAGACTTACACCAGAGCATGTAGACAACTGACAGAATTCTCCCACTTAAGGGCCTATATGTTAAATCATAGAATGGCATTATGGTATGGAATCAACAGTATGTTTACTCTTCACAGTATAAACAAAAGGCAAAGTAAATTTTTTCCTTTACATCATTGCTCTGTGTGTTATTCTTCAGTTCTAGATCCTCCTAGGGGCCTTGGTTCTGTGGTGCACTGTCATTCTGGTCATTTTCCCCATTTGGCACTCAGTCGTGATTCTGCCAGTTTAGCATTCCTGTCTTGTGCTAGCCCCTTCTCTTTGGGCCAGGTTTCATTCAGCACTGGTTTTCCCAGGTCCATGTATGGCTCAAGGTCCCCATCTGGTACCAGCTCCTTCCCTCTAGGTACCTCTTGGTTTACAGTGTCAAATGCTATTTCCCTCATGACCCATGTGATCTCTTCTCTTTAGAAACTTTGGCATGCATTCCATGAGTCTTCCACAGATAAGGTACTGGGGATTATCTGACTGCTTGGCATACATCAGCTACAAAATAAAGTACAAATTTGAGTTCAAATCAATTTCTAAAAAGTAATTACAGTAAAACATTTGATATCTCTGCTTCTGTTAAAGGTGGTCACCATCACAAATTGTGATATTTGAATGGAGATACAGTAGTGGTCTGTTGAACAATTTTTACTTTTTTTTTTGCTAAGTTTTAGATCATATAACCTTTGTTAGCAGAACAGATGTTTTTAGAGAAGCAGAAAAATAGAAACCTTTTGGCAAGTTGGTCAAGGTCACACAATGAATTTTAATTTGATTAACATTGTGCAGAGAGACATGTTTTCAAGGAACTGACAAAGTAGTACTTAGGGTGTTTTCTGCTTTCTAGCTGTAAAAAATGTTGGGTAAAGAAAACAAAATGGTACCAAATCTGAGATGCCTTGACCCCAGAGAAGATGAATTACAAGCAGTCAGTAACTGACCACCAGAGAGAAAAGAAATAAAGGCAGAAGCAAGAATTTTGTAGACCTCACAGATCATTAATGAGTGTCACTAATAATAACAACCCTTATGTAGTGCATTAAGATTTGCAAAGCAAACAAATATCTCATTTGTATCCTCACAACAACCCTGGGAGGTAGGTGTTATTTTTTTCCTCATTTTATAGATGAGGAAATTGAGGTAAACAAAGGTTATGTGACACAGCTAGTAAGTGCCTGAGGCAGAATTGGAACTCAAGATTTCCTGACTTCAGGTCTAGCACTCCATGCACTTGCTGCTCCAACAGGTAATTAGGAACTATGAATGTGCAAAAATGTAAGTGAATGTCACCATTCAGAAGGTTTGAAAGGGCTAGAGGAACCACTCTGTTCTGGCTTGTTAATGACAATAATGTGTTCTTTGAGAAAGTGGAACTAATGCTTAAAAGGAAGCTTAAAGAGCTGAATGTAGACCATCTGTCATAAGCACCATATTCTCTTCCACTCCACATATCAAAATTTCCTCCTCTTTTGCTCTAGGTTTTAACAAAGTGGAGGTCCTCCTTGCCAAGGTTAATCCTTTCATTTATGCTCTTGATCACCTCCTTCCACTTCTTATCAATTTCTCCTTTTCCACTGGTTTCTTCCCTGCAACCTACCATCAGGTCAGATCTCATTATATCACTGCTTCCATTCTTCTTCCCATCTTCCATACACACATTCGGTCTTCAGAGGTTTCCCATTGCCTTCCAAGATAAGATACAGACTCCTCAGCCTGACATTCAAAGCCCTCTACAATCTGGCTCCTCTCTGTCTTTCAGGTTTCGAACAGACTCTTTGAGCAAATCAGGAGGATCTGTCAGATGTTTCCCATCTGTTACATTTTATCTTCTACCTTTGCACCTTCACACAAGTGGTTCTCTATGTCAAGAATGCACTCCTTTAGAACTGATGAACTCTGGAGTTTGAAGCAGACTTTTTAACTTTTTCTTTTTTGTATGTGTTTTCTTTTGCAACATGACATACAGAAACGGATTTTTTTTGATTTCATGGTATAATCAATATCAAATTGCTTGTCTTCTCATGGAAAGGGGAGGGAGGGAGAGAATTTGGAAGTGAAAATTTTTTTTTAAATGAACATCTAAATTTTTTTTACAGGCAATTGAGAAGTATTTCATGAAATGAATAAAATATATTGGAAAAATAAATGAAATATGTTGGAAAAAAAAGAATGCACTCCATCTCTTATATGAAGCTTTTCTTAAATATCCCCAGTAATTAGGACTCTCGTCCTCTTTAAATTATGTGGTATTATTTGGTGTATTATTTGGATTCACTCGTATACAAATTGTACTCCCTCCAGTGTAATGTAAACTACTTGAGGGAAGGTCTACTGTTTGGTTTTTGCATATGTAATACCTAGCACAGTGCATTGCACAGATTATGCACGATAAATATTGAATTGAATCTTCAATCTCATCAATGTAGGTCCTGCCTCCAAGAAAGCAGATCACAACCAGATTTGTTCTTGCCCATCCAGTGTGACTGTGTTCTTCCACAAATGCTTGAATGAAGTATGCCTAACCTTCTGGGGTCCTTCCTCTTGTTCTCTTGACTTTGCGGGCTATGAATGGAGCACCTGGGCTATCTGTAGATTACTCCTAACTCTCACCACATAACATCTGACTTTTTGTCTATTTTTATATCCTCCTGATGACATCTGTCTTTATCAGAAAGATAACAGAATATGGAATTATGTTGTGCATGACGTCACATGCATAATGGATATTGTATTTCTTACCTTCTTGATAAGTGAAGGAGGGATTAGAGGGAGGGAAAGAATTTGAAACAATACAAAAAAAAGAATGCTAAAAATAAATAAATTAAAAAGATAAGAAAAACTGGAAGCAAAGGAAAATCAGAATAATATCCATTACAGAACGATTAGAACAGAATACAGTAACTTAAAACCACTTGCTGCAATATGCTGAAAGGCTGATAAGTAAGTTTTGCAGTACTGTTAATTAGCCATTTTATATTCCACATTAATGGATACCAGCCAATCACTTGTCTGATGGTAAAATGATTCAGGCTTGATCATCCTCTTGGTGGGTGATCTCTCAATGCAGATACTTCCCTTACAGTGACCCTTTTCAGCTCTGGGGACAGAGCAGCTACTACCTTGTAAGCACTGTAGGACATTCAAACTTTTCAGAACTTGTAAGTTCACCACCAGGTCTGGACATAGGAGATACTTATTTGTCAAATATCAGAAAGAACAAATACAAGAGTCAAAGGCAGGCAGGAGTCCCTGGTCCACTTGCCTAGTTGAGTCCTCTAGCACTAATTGCCATGTGGGCTAGATTGTTATCATACCGGGATAGGGGAATGACCCTTTCTAGTGTCACATCTGGCTACCTGGAGAGCTACCAGCTGGAGACATCTTTTCTTTCAATAGTTCCCCTATTTCATCAGCTCTTCCAGCTCAGCAGCCAATAAAGAAAGGGACTCTCAGTGATGAATTAATAATTGCTGGAAGGTTATCCTACCTCCTCAATTCCCCTCCCTACTTTCCCAGCTACCACATGGCCAATCAGAAGTAGGCACAGAATATCTGCATGTTCTGAACAAACCCTATTGCACTTTAATCCTTTTATTAGGCCTCAACTGCTCAGAGGGATTCTGTGTTCTTTCCTTCTCTTTTCTAGGATTCTACTTGTAGTTTTTGTAGAAGTGTTCTCTCCTTGAGTTTTCTCCTGGTATTTGCTTAGCCCATAGTATTTATTGTATTAGCTTTTCTCTGGTAACTTATTTTCCTCAATTTCTCTGCTGTGTTTTTTTTCCCTTTGGGAACTTCCCCTTAGATTCCTTTTCATTCCCCTCTTTTAACTGTAGTTCATTTTGTACATTTCTAGCAATTTTAAGGTGATTGGGTGATACTAAGCTCTCATTCAGCCATCTTGTCAGAATTCTTTTGCCTCCTTTGCATCGAAGAATTTCACTACTTATCTTTCTTTCCCAAAGTAAATTTTGGCCAGTGTTCCTAAAATGCTATAACTGTGGACACCACAATTGTTTCCACTTTATCTGGCTGAAATTCAGTTTAGGTTTTGGCTTTTTAAAATACTTTTCCATTCAATCTCATATTTCACATATTACAAAACATGATCTGGAGCTGGAGCTGGAGCTCATCACACTAATAAGTTGGGTCCCCACATCATGGCTATTATATCCCCTCTACCTCACATAAGGAAACTTATTTTTTAGATTTTCCTTGAGCTTTGCTTATATTAGGGGAAGAGGCACTGATATGCTCTTTAGGAGAATTATAGGTGCTCTGAGCAAGAGAGATGGTATCTGGAAGTGGCTAGTATGTTGGACCTGGAGTTATGAAAATCTAGTTTAAATCCTGCCTCTTACCTTTACGGGCAATTCGCTTAACCTCAATGACTCTCAGTATCCTTGTCTGTAAAAATAGGAATACCCGAATTACATTCCTCACAGGGTTGTTTGTGAAGTTCACTTGAGAGAATGTATATAAAGGATTTTGTAAACCTGATATTTAAGTGGCAGCCTGTGTAAGGCAATTAAGCTCTTTCTGCCTCATTTTTCCCATTTCCGTATTTATTTATCCATATACCTTTCTCCTGAAAGACAGAGTAGTTGGCTGAACAAGTATGATCATGTGAATGTGATGGAATATTTTAAGAATTACTGTAAGAATGCTGTAAGAAATCATGAGAAAGATAGTTTCATAAAAACCTCAGAAAACTTAAATGAATCGGGGTAGAATGAAGTATTTTACACAATAATAGCAATATTGTAAAGATGATAATAAATTTTTAAAAAGCTCAGTAACTCTCATCAACACATCAACCACAATTCCAAGGAACTCCTGATGAAACATGCTATCCACCTCCAGAAAAAGAACTGATAGACTCAGAATATAGACTGAAGCATGTTTTCTTCTATTTCTTTTTCTTTTGAACAGGACTAATGTGTATATATATATATATATATTTGTAATGGGTTTTATTTTTTATTTTTTTTAAGATTTTTTATTTTTAGTTTACAACACTCAGTTCTGCATGGTTTTGAGTTCCAGATTTTCTTCCTCCCACCCCCTTCCCAAGATGGCATAGAATCTGATATATCTTCTACATATAACTTTGCATTAAACTTATATACACAATAGTTAAGTTGTAAAGAAGAATCATGACCAATGGAATGAATCATGAGAAAGAAGAAACAAAACAAAAAAAAAACCCTCAAAAAACCAAAAACAAAAGCACAAGAGGAAAAGAAAAAAACAAGAGAAAAAAATGAGAGCAAAAAGTGTGCCTTAATCTGCATTCAGACTCCATAGTACTTTCTCTGGATGTAGATAGCATTCTCCCTCGTGAGTCCTTTGGAGTTGTCTTTGCACCTTGTATTGCTGAGAAGAGTGAGCTCTATCAAGGTTAGTCATCACAGAAGCCATACATCTGTGGTTGCATAAAATGTTCTGGTTCTGCTCTGCTCACTCAGCATTATATCGTGTAGGTTTTTCCAGGTTGTTATGAAGTCCGTATCTTCCCCATTTCTTATAGCACAATAGTATTCATATACCACAACTTGTTCAGCCATTCCCCAATTGATGGGTGTCCCCTTGATTTCCAGTTCTTTGCTACTACAAAAAAAAAGCCGCTATAAATATTTTTGTACATATGGGTCCTTTTCCCACTTGTGTGATCTCTTTGGGATACAACGCTAGAAGTGGTATTGCCAGG
>JAQQSZ010002685.1:0-14678 GCA_028646595.1 Phalanger gymnotis
TGATTGCCACCCATATTGTGGACACCATTCATTTTTTAACATACCCTAATACAGTCATTTTAGTCTCTTGGGGACATTGTGTCATGCTATCAATTCATATTAAACTTGTATTCCACCAAACCCCCCCCATCACTTTCAAAATAAATGATATGTAGCCATAGCTTCCCTCTTGAGGCAGCTAGGTGGTCCAATGGATAGTCCCAGGAGTAGGAAAGACTTTCCTCCTTTTAATCATCTAAATATGCTCCATGATTCAGAGATCCATTTAACAAACCCCAATATTCTCCTGCTGAGGCTCTGTGACTCTTAAATCTCCCACAGAGTTCCTGTTCCTAATAGGAGAGACGCCTCTGGTTCTGAGCTCACTCAGAACAGAGACAATGGGCACATCTTGAGACCAATTAATGATTCTTTTCTCAGCTCAGGTTGCAAGTTCCACCTACTTTCAGAAATATGCTTTGATAACTCATGCAAATGCTCTCCTGGCAGCAGAAGTTTTCTTTCCTGATATAATGGTTGCTCTTTACCTGGCACTGACACTGAATCTGTTTCACCCCCTATTTTATCTGTTTCTTGACTTTTGCCAGGTCACTTGGTCCTGGGATTGTTCCCTTCACCTGATGGGCTGATTTTGACTCTTCACTATAAATAACCATATTCTGCTTAACACGGGTATCTCAACAGGTAGAGCCTGAGTTTTACCTTCTGATCTTTATGTCCATAACTGGTGAGATCAATCACAAATCTTTATAGTTTACACTCCTATTCATATTTTTAAAAACCAAAGCCTCTTTCCTTGATTATAGCTGTTTGTGAGTGGAAATGTCGTTGATTTTTATTTGTTTGGTTTTTGCGTGTCTACAAGTGCATTTAATTTTCACAAGTACTATACTTCAGTGAATAAATCAGCACTTTCTTTTAATAGAGCATAATCAAAACTGAAGAACATGAGGCTTTACTTAGAAAGTATTATTTAAATGACTACTTTTGGCAATATAACTTTCCTTTGCTATAGATATTAGCTCTCCATATCAAGGTGAAACATAGTTGTTCATTGTTGCCAAATGTATTTCAAGGGTGTGACACTAGTTTTAAGAAAGTAGGACAAAAATCTATGAGAAAATGACTTTTTCCAGTCTTTCTATTTTTTCCTTTCACTTATAGCCCTCAAAGCGAGTCAGAGTAGGAGCCAGAGTTTTGGTAGTGATAATGGAGTTGAAAATACTCTCCCCTCCTGTTTAGGTGTGAGTTTCTTTTACTTTATGAAAAAGTTTGATTCTTATTGAGTGACTTCTTATTCCCCAGGAAGGATAGACAAACATTTACTCCATTGTGGCCTCCTCTCCCTTACTGGAATTGGGAAAAAGTACACAGAAAATAGATTATAAGGGAAACTTTTGGCCAGGCCCCTCACAAAGGTCAGGAAGGGTTTAATGGCACAACATCTCTCTATACCTATATAAATCCGATGTTCTTAAGCTTTGTACCTTACATAGTTTTATTTAGAGACGATAGTTTTATAGTGGGAAAAAATAACCCTGCTGGATTTGGAGTTGGAGGAATTACATTTGAATATCTGCTTGCATGTACTCTGTGTGATTCCATACAAGTCATTCAGCCTTACATGCCCTGTTTTGCCTTATTTATAAAATAAAGGAATTGTATTAGCTTATCTCTAAGGTCCATTTTAGCTTTTAAAAATGGCTTATTGTTTTTATTTTGCAAGTAACAAATATTTTTAAAAAATTAATCTGACCCACTGACTACTACTTGCCCCCCAGTGAGCAAATTTTAAAAATAGAAATAGAACAACAAATCCTTCATATATAATGAAGGCCACACAATTCAGCCAAATAAATTCCCATATTAGCCGTATCTGAAATTCTCCTTTTTATTTCATTTTTACCTGATAGCTCTAAATCTATTTTTCTTTGCTATTCTTCTCCTAAATAATGTTCTTTCTTGAGAGAGGGTTGAATTTATCAATGCCCTGCTCAAATAAGAAAAGGGATTGGTCAGGATTCTTCTAGCCATAGCTAGGCAGTAGATCATCTGAAAGACCTAAGGGTGTTAGTGGAATGAAAGCTTAGTATAAGTCAAAAAGATAGTCTGACAACCCAAATAGCTGTTGTGGTCTTGAGCTGAATTACGAAGCACAACTTCAAGAAATAAGTTGGTGCTAGCCCCACTAGGGGCAGCTAGGTTGCACAGTAGATAGAATGCCAGGCACAGAGTCAGGACAACCTGAGATCAAATCTGGCCTCAGAGACTGGCTGGTTTGGTGACCCTGAGAAAGTCATGTAACCCTGTTTGCCTCAGTTTCCTCATCTGTAAAAAAAAACTGGAGAAGGAAATGATAAATTGCTCTAGAATCTTTGCCAAGCAAACCCCATATAGGGTCACGAAGCGTTGGAAATGACTGAAATGACTAGACAATGACATCAACAATGTTTGGCTTCAGAAGGCAGAATTAGGAGCCGGGGTGGAAGTTACATAAAAGGCATGAGGAAAGAGAAGTTTCCTGATAGCTTAGAGCTATCCCAAAGTGGAATAAGCTGCCTTGGAAGGTAGTGGATGTGTTCAAGCACAGGCTGGACGATCTCTTGTTGAGTATATTGTAAAGGGGAATCTTTTTTTCAGATAAGT
Source organism: Phalanger gymnotis (assembly GCA_028646595.1). NCBI lineage: Eukaryota > Metazoa > Chordata > Mammalia > Diprotodontia > Phalangeridae > Phalanger > Phalanger gymnotis. Next base: position 2,647 of record JAQQSZ010002685.1, read on the forward strand.
TGAACTCCATGATTTCTGTGGTCTCTTCCAAAGTCAAAATTCTGTGATTTTATAATTTCAGTCAACCCACAAGTATTTATTATATATTGGCTTTTAAAACTTTTTGTAACCCAGTCCCTTCCTACCTTCCGAGTCTTCTACTTTGCTCCTCCCCACAGAATCCACAGTCCAGCCACACCGGCCTCCTTCCTGTTCCTTGCACAATACACTCTATCTCCTGACTCCAGGTGTTTTCGCCGACTGCCCCCACCCCTGCCATATCGAGAATGCTCTTCCTCCTGGTCTCTGCCTCCTGGCTTCTCTGGCTTCCTATAAATCTCAGCTAAAATTCCATTTTCTGGAAGAAGCCTTTTCTAATCGCTCTTAATGCTAGTGCCTTCCCTCTGGGATTGCCTCCAAGTTATTCTGTATGTATCTTGGTTATAGGAGGCAGTAAGGTGGTTCAGTGGATAGAGCTCTATCAGTCAGGAAGACCTAAGTTCAAGTCCAGCTTTAGACACTTACTGGATGTGTGACCCAAGGCAAGTCACTTAACCTCTGTTTGCCTTAATCCACTGGAGAAGGAAATGGCCAACCTCTGTAGTACCTTTGCCAAGAAAGCCTCATATGGGGTCATGAAGAGTTAGGCATGACTGAACAACAAATTAGAATCAGGGAGCTTTAGACAGACAGCTAGGTGGTGCAGTTTATAGAGCACTGGGCCTGGAGTCAGGAAGACCTGAGTTCAAATCCAGCCTTAGACACTTTCTAGCTATATGACCTTGGGTAGTCACTTAACCTCTGTTTGCCTTAATCCATTGGAGAAGGAAATGGCAAACCACTCTAGTACCTTAGCCGAGAAAAACCCATGGATGGTGTGGTCCATGAATAGTCAGACACAGCTGAATGACTGAACCACAAAAATCTCGTCTCTACATAGTCATCTGTGTATTGTCTCCCCTGTTAGACTGTGAGCTCCCTGAGGGCAGGGACTGTTTTTGCCTTTCTTTGTATCCCTAGGACTGAACATAGCGCCTGGCACATAGGAAACACTTAATAAATGCTTCTTGTTACTTCGTTACTGTTATTGCTACTGTTTGTCGTTCTTAAGCACTGTTCTCTACCAGCTGCTAAGAATACAAAGACAAAAATGAAGCAGCCCCAGGGGCTGACATTCTATCTGGGGAGGTGACAAGCTCATGATTGTGTGAAACACGATGAGGTAACAATCAGTCTGTCAATCATAGCATTTTCTGGGAGAGGCAAATATGGTTATTTGTAAAGAAAAATGAACTAGGAGTTGGAAGATTTGGATTTGAATCCAGTCTCTGACATATTAACTGTGGGACTTCCAACCAGCCAGCAGGTTCATCTCTGTTTCCTTATCTGTAGATGATTCTAAAGATTCATTCTGTCTCATGGAATTCAACTGTGACCTAACTGCCCCAATAGGAAGTTCATTTCCCTCTGAGCGTCCCAGTGTTAAGGCCAGGCCCGTGGGGGCCTGGAGTAAAAGTTCAATATATTCACCATACTCTGTTGTTGTTATTGGGCCGTGTATGACTCTCTGTGACCTCGTTTGGGGTTTTCTTGGCAAAGATACTGGCTCCAGCTCATTTTCCAGATGAGGAAACTGAGGCAAGCAGGATTAAGTAACTTGCCCAGGGTCACACAGCTAGAAAGTGTCTGAGCTTGGATTTGAACTCATGAAGATGAGTCTTTCTGACTCCAGGCCCAATTCTCTATCCTTGTACCACTGCTGAAGACCTAAATTAAACCCTTAAAAAAGCTGCAATGAACTAATTTTATCGTTCACATGGGCTTGTGGTTAAAAGTATACAGCTGAAACAAAAAGCAGGGTTCGATTATTTAAAGTACAGTCAGATAATATAGATGATTCGATCCCAAATGGCTAACTTTTCTTTTCCTGAATTATCTAGATTTGCTGCCCCAGATTCACTGAGTAAGTACAAATCTATGGTTCATTCAAATTCATGTCGACTTAATTTAGATCTTCAATACTTAGTTCATCCCATTAATTAAATCAGGCTTTAGCTTTATTTCCCTTCCTGAAACTTAAATTTTATGATGGACTTTTCAAAAGCTCTTTGCTCTAAAAGTGTACTGAGAAATTGTATGCTTTAATATTATTAAAAATAGAAGGAAATTCAATGGTGAAATTTGGAAAGGAGCAATGTGGACTGGATCTAAAGGGAGGAGGACCAGCACGAAGGTGGGGCTTAAACAAGGTCTGGGGCATTTACCCACTTTACTCTCCCTTCTAAATCTTAAGAAAGGGGAAGAAATTACTGGTAGATAAATCCAACAGAACCAAAATGTTAGGGAGAATGATCCTAGACCCAGAAGAATGATCTGGGGATTCTGTCACGTCAGTAATTCAACTCAACAGTAAGTATCTGCTATATGCAAGGCACTGTGCCAGGGCTGCAGATGCAAAGACCAAATCCATAATAACAGCGCCTACCTCACAGGGCTGTTGTGAAGATCAAAAGGGATAATATTTGTAAAGTGCTTAGCACAGTGCCTGGCACAGTGGGTGCTTACTAAATACTTATTCCTCCATTCCCTTCCCCCTAGCTTGAAAGAGCTTGCAGTGTGCTGGGAAGATTCTACATGTACATAGATAAGGATAATACAAGACAGAGTGAAGGGGGCTTAGGAGAATTCAAAGTGCTCTAGGAATGGTTAAGGAGAGAGACAGAGACCTTTATTAACTGGACAAGGATCAGGGAAAGCTTCGTGAAGGAGGTGGTACCTGAGCTAACCCTTCTCTGGTTAAATGTGCTAATGCTTTTACAATGGATTTGCCATAGAACATAAGCATATTTCTGCATCATGCTGTGGCAGCGAATTACCCTTTTGTTAGCAATGTATGAACGATCAGGGAAGGTCGTGATTCTATACTAATTTAAGTTTTACTCTTTGTTGTTGTTGTTTAGTTATTTTCAGTTGTTTCCAACTCTTTATAACCCCGTTGGGGGTTTTCTTGGCAAAGATACTAGAGTGGTTGGCCATTTTCTTTTCTGTTCACTGTACAGATGAAGAAACAGGCAAAGAGGGTGAAGTGACTTGCCCAGGGTCACACAGCTAGTAAGTATCTGAGGCCAGATTTGAATTCAGGATTATGAGTCTTCCTGACTCCAGGCTCAGCACTCTATGCACTACCCCACCTAGCTGCCCCAAGTTTTATCCAGCAACCTGCAATTGTAAGCTTGGTAGGCTGGTACCAAGTCTCTAATTCTCTGTATGTCTTTGGACAAGTTATTTCTCTTCTGTGAACCCTAGTTTTGTTATTTGTAAACTGAAAGGAATGGCATTGCATGATCCCATTTTCCTCCTGGCTCTAAGAATTTTTGTTGATGTGGAATAGTGGAAAAAGCTTGTGATTTGAGGTCCAAAGGCCAGGGTTTGAATCTTGCATCTCTTAGTTTCCACCGGTGACACTTAGGTATCCACTTCTACTCTTTGGCCTCTGGTTTCTTTATCAGCAAAATCAGGAGATCAGAGTGCAGGCTTTGAAAGGTCCCTTCCAGCTCTAAGATCTCATGATACTGTATGGTCTACACACACACTGACCACAAAGTACGTTAAAAAAAAATGAATTTTATTAAAAGAAAAATTTAACCAATTAAATGGTCTATCTAGGCAAATCAAAATAATTTTGAGACCCTTATTCCCACAAATATTTCCCAAAGGAACTCAGCTGGTATCAGTTACTCCCACGAAATCTGATGCACTGTGAGAAACTTTCACAAAGTCCTGGGTACTACCCTTCGTCGGTATGGCCCTCCTGTTTGGAGAGCTTGCTTCCTCATCACCCAGGCCTCTGCTGGCCTGATTTATAGAAATGCCTTCTGGAAGTGGAGTTGAATGTCTCCTGTTAGCCATAGCTTCAGATCTTCCTAGAATTCTGGGTTTTAAAGTGGGTTCCAAGGAATTCCTGTCCTGATACGGCTACTAGTTGTAGCTTCTCCCTTCCCCCAATATCTAGCTAGTAGGAACAGTAGAAAATTTGAATGCTGTTGTCCAATTACACTTAATAATAATAAATAGCATTTATATAGTGCTTTAAAATCTGCAAAGTACTTTACAAATACTATTTCATTTTTTCCTCACAACAACCCAGGGAGGTAGGTACTATTATTATCCTCATTTTACAGATGAAGAAACCGAGGCAGGCATCAGTTAAGTAATTTGCCAAATTCACACATCTAATATCTGAATCCAGATTTGAATGCAGATCTTCATGACTCTAGACCCTAGCTGCCTATTTATCTTTAAGAAGAAATAAACATGTGGAATGGGATCCTGAAAACAAAAGCATACTGGAAATTCTGGATTCTCCTGAATAGCAGTTGAAACCACAAAGTTAAGGCAATTCAAGGGTCAAAGCAACAGCAAGAACAAAGTGAATTAATTCAGTATCATCATCATCACCACCAACAATGACAACTTTACTATAGCAGCACAACAAGAAGTCAGAGGAGAAAGAGAGAACTCCTAAAAGGAAGAGGATATAGAAAATGTCTTCTTTTTAATATGGCAGCTCGAAGCCCAACCCGACAAAAATGCAAGTTTAATCAAAGAAAGAAAGAATGCTCAGAATATAACTAATGACCAGAGAGTTAGACATCCATGGAGATGACTGAAACTGCAAAATTAGAAGATTTCAAGGCCAGATGAGAGCCATAATTATTAACCCCAATGCTTCACAAGAGCACATGAAATACCAAAAAAAGCACTTAACTAGTTTCCTCCCGGAATCAAGCTCAATCATGCCTCCTTTCTTAACATAAGGCATCACCGATTTACTACCAAAAAAATGAAAACACCTCCAAATATAACCCATCAATTATATGTTTAGGTATTTCATGCAAAAAGCACAGGTCTGACCATATCACACTCCACTGTTCTACTCGATAAACTCCAATGGCTTGAATGATCCTCCAGGTTCAAATGTAAAATGCTCTGTTTAGTGTTCAAAGCCATTTATGACCACTAACCCCTCCCCCAAATACTTTTCTAGTCTTCTTATGCCTTACTTCCAACCACATAATCTGTAATCAGTGATGCTAGCTCTTTTTTGTTCCTTGCATAAGACCAGGGGCATTTTCTGTTTCTGAGCATTTTCACTGAGCGTCCATCATGCTTGGTACATTCTCTCTCTCCTCATCTCTGCCTCCTGGCTTCCCTAGGTTCTTTCAGGTCCCAGGTAAAATTCTACCTTCTACAGGATACCTTTTCTAATGCCCTTCAATCATAGTGCCTTCCCTTTGTTGATTATTTCAATTTATCCTCCATATAGATTGTTTGTATGTAGTTGTTTGCTTGTCTCCTCCATTAGGCTGTGGGCTTTTTGGCAGGAGGAACTGTCTTTTGCCTTTCTTTGTTTCCCTGGAGTTTAGCACAGTACCTGATTCAAACTAGGCACTTAATAAATGCTTATTGAGCAATTGATTGATGTGTAAAATGTTCCGATTCATTTGACAAACACCTCAAAGTGAATCTGGAATGTCAAACCAAGTTTTTGTCTTCTGAGAATGTCAGTTAAAGATCTCGAGTTTTATTTTAATCCCTAGTCCACACTGGTGTGGATAACAGAAATACCTTGCAGAATTAAACTTTCAAATTTGGATCTTCTTGGGTAAAATCCCCAAATCCAATATCCTTGGCTGTGACCTCCTTGCTTTGTTTTAGCAGCTCATTTTGCTAGTTGGGAATGAGGCCTGAAATTTCTGTGTCAGGTGTTTTCTCTGAAGTACTTTTAACTTTTTCAGAAACACTGTATGTGTTTGATATTCCAGTTCCAAATACACTCACAACAAATACTTGGAGAGACCAAAGATGAGCCGCGAGACAATGAAAGCAATGCCAAACCTGGCCACCTTATGTTTCCTTCTTCAGGAGGAGCCATCTTGGAAATGACTTAAGATATACAAGTAATTTGTAGAAAGAGCCACAGCAATGGCAAATTGAGAAATGGAAATTTACTCTTAACAACACCATAATATAAGAGAAAAAAAAATTAGCCTTAACGTCAGGTAGACATGGATTCAAATTCTCCCACTTCTGAGACATACTGGCTGTGTAACACTCAGCAAGTCACTTAACTTCTCACAGCCCTAGTCAACTTTATTATTAATTACAGAATAGCTGTCAGCCTGTATTGGTAAAGGGTGTTTACTTACCTAGAATTTCCACAGCAATGAAATCGTAAGTCTGTACACACACACACACACACACACACACACACACACACACAGAGCAATATTAACACTCATACAATCCATCTGCCCTCAGAACAGTTTGCATAGTAATAATTGAAATGCATCTGAGTAAGAAAACCTTGGTTGCCTCTCATATCTTATTAGTATGTATTTTTTAAAAACCTTGAATGCCACTCTTTGGCATTGTCTTTATTTTATAGAAGTCATGGGGAGAATTAGTTTATCTTGTGCTCAAAGGCAATATCAATTACGTTAACTCATTATCCTATAGAATTTAAGGTATGCAAAGAATCTTTTCTGTAATAATCCTGTTAAGGTATTCAGTGCAATAACCACATTTTACAGACCTAGAAAAAGCAAATTTTAGTTGCAGAGAAGTTAAACTACTTGCACATGGTCAGGATTGGAAGCCAGATCTCTTAACTCAAGTTAAATATTTTTAAACCTCATTTTATTAGGGACTTGGTCATCTTGTCCTACAGTGCTTATAAAGAGCACAAGTAAACATCCACCAACTTTTGGGGACAAAAAGCAGATGCATTCTATGGTGAAGTCCCATCAAAATATTTAATATTCCACAAATTCATTGCAAAAATTGCAATAATGAAATGTAAGGATAAAAACAATAGGAAAATATATTTCAAAATCAAGAAATTAAAGAGGCAAAAGGCTCAGAAGCATCATATATGTGCATATATTATTATATTTCTTTAATAAGGGAATCAGGAGGTATTAGACAGGATAAGCACCAAACAACATCAGAAAAATGAAATTGACTGCCTCATCATTCAGAAAACAACTACTCCATATGTAGTGGTCATTTTAGAATCAGCAGTCTTGTATTCAGTCAAATCAAAGTCCCAATAAATATTGAATCACAAAAAAACATTAAGTTAATAAGACCAACACTTGTTATTTTAGCAGTGCAAATCCATCCTGTTTAAATAAGCTGTCAATTGAGAAAAAAATTGGAAATGTGCAAAACTAACAAAACTTTTTTGTTTCTTAAAGTTTAGTTAATATGAAATGTTACTACAACTAGGAAACCAAAAAATCAAGGAAACCTCCCCATCTAGCAAACAATTGAACTCCTTGCTAAACAAAAAGACTTGGCAATCTAAGACAGCACTTATTCGGAATATGAGCTCATTTAAAAATATAACAGAGGGGTTGTTCATATAGTGAGAACAGAGCTGGCCTTAGAGTCAGGACTTGAGCATTTGACTCCCACCTCAGACTTTTCATAGCGAAGTCACAACTTCTCAGTTTCTTATCTGTAAAATGGACATAATAATACTTATTCTACCTGCTTGCATCAAAGTGTTTTGCAAACCATGAATATTATATAAATGTGAATTCTTGGTGGTAGTATTACACAGGAGGCCAAAGAAAGACAATGAACAATATTTTCTTACAAATCGGCAAAAACAGGTACCTAGAAAATGAGACTGAAAAGAACCTATTGTAATATCCAGGTAAGACATATATCTTGAGAGCATTTAAATATAAAACTGGAAGGAAGACAACAAGAAATATCTACTGCGATATCTACTGGTGTGTCTACAGTGTGATGTCTGAAACAATGATGGAAGCAACATGTTTTGGGCTCTTACTTTAATATCCAAAGAAGTGGCATTGAAACACAAAATGAAGTTGGGAAGAGTAGCTGCATCCAAACATATGCATAGAAGAAGTCTATTCTGGAAGCAACACAATTTTAAAGGAACCTATGACTTAATTTTTAAGCTATCTCAGAGGAGAAGATTCAAAGAGAATGGAAATGACAACAGATAAGAATATTTCCCTCCCAAAAAACCAATAAACTGAACCAACAAAGTCAACTGAAAAGACATTAGCAGCCATTACATCTGCATTCTCATTTCTATCATATCTTATTAAGAAAACATACATTGACAATGTCCCTGAGGAGATTATGAAGAGGGGACAGAGAAGCTTCTGTAGATGATTTTTCTTTGTAGCAGACTCACATCTTGACAGGCACGTAATTGACTGAGCGGTGTACAGAACATCAGATCCCACCAAGTCTAGTGTTTCTTTAAACTGATTTTTATACAAGCATTTGATTTGATGTAACAAACCTCAGTCCTGAAAGTTCTCCACAAAGTGCCTACCACATATACGCTAAATTTATACAATTTTTATGTTAAAAACTGGAGTCATTTGACTGGTGAATGTCTGAATAAACTATTGGGAGATTTTATATTTATGTATATATATACATACATATACACACATATACATATATACACATATAACACATACATGTTATATGTATATGTATGTTTATAAACATAATGGAACATTATGGCACTATAAAAGCTATACATAAAAATACAGAAAAATATGGATGGCTATATGAAATGATGCAAAGTCAGGACAGCAGAACCAGGACAATGAGCACATTTACTGTAATTGTACTTTTTAAAGAAAGAAAACAAAGCCAAAGGCAATTAAGTTCCAGGCTTATTGATAAGGAGACATAGAAAATTATATAATATTTATTTGTTTGGTAATTCGTTGGTTGTATTTTATTGAACTACACAATACAATATATTCCTGATGTTATATAAGATCTTGGTTTTTTAAAAAATATTTATTTCATTATTTGGTTTGTTGATGTAGTGGTGAGTAAGTGAAATTACCTCCGAAGACTAGTCTTTCTCTAATTTTGGAAATGAAAGTGAAGAGACAGGTCTGATGGCAGCTTGAAGGGGTGGCACTGTGATGGAAAGGTTTAGTTTTTGTTGTTTGGTTTTTAAGTTGGAGAAAACAATGTGTTATAAATAGTGGAGAAAGAACCAATGGAGATTGAGAATACAGAGAAAAGGATAATTGATAGAGTAAGGTCCTAGAGGAGTTAAGGCAGTATAGAATTAAGGACAGAGAAGTTCATTTCTCCCTCTGAGACTGGAGGTGTAGAGAAAGATGGTGCATGATGACTTGTTTTGGGTCATAAAAGATGGGAGTTGAGGGAGCCCATGTGAGATGTCCTTCCTCTTCTCTGTAAAGTTGGAGGGGAAAGCACTTGTTGAGAGTAAGGGGAATAGAGATAGGCTTAGAGGCTTAATAAGAATAGAAAATGTTAGAGCAGCAGCTGTAGGCAATTCAATGGAGACTCAATATAGAGTTGATAAATAAGATGATTGGGGAGGGAATCAGTGGGGACCCAGCTGAAATTATGTAGCATGAATTTGTTTTAGTGAAGCCATCTGTCCCACTTTCTTAACTTCTTCCAACAAAGCTCAGGAAACTTAAGCAAAGAAAGATTGAAAGAATATAAAAGCAATGACTGGATCAGATGGTAACATTTCTTTTCCAGACCTCTGGCACCATTAGATTCTTAACAAATGCTTAGTGATTGAATGAATTTATGCTCATTAGAATTTCCATCCAAATGAATCCTGGTGGTTCCAGATATTTAGAGAAAGAAAAAAGCAATTATGCAGGTGAATGATTTCATACATACATACATACATATATGTATATATGTGTGTATATATATGTGTGTATATATATATATATGTGTGTGTGTGTGTGTGTGTGTGTGTGTGTGTGTATGTAGGTTTACTCGGGGATATACTGGGGCTATCTTGAACTGGCTCATGAAGGCTGATTGTCAAATTTCCAGTGTAAGCATTTACATCTCAGACATTGACAAATGCTACAAATCAAGTCTTGATTATTTCGTTTGTTTTCTAGATCTAAGAAAGTTATGGAGAAAATGTTAATAATGTAAAATAAACATATACTGTGTATGTTGTTCTCCCCCTCTGCTCCCCACCCTGATAGCTGATTATTAAATGTTTACTAGCATACCACTGGGTTTACTGGACTCAAATAGTGCTGTAGTCTTTGTATTCAGTCATGGAAGTGGGGAGGAAAAAGGAGCATAAGCTTTCTGAGGTCAGAGAACTTTTTATTTGACTCCTTTGGTGCCATACAGTGCCTAACTGCATAGTCAAATACAGAAATAGATCTGTAATCTCACTGAGGTGGGTAGTTTTTCCAGTGATCCAGAGCCCAGCCCTTCCATGCCCATTCTGTGATTTTTGTTCATGTTTTTCCAATGTGCTAAAAGCCTCAATTTTAATTCATTAGAGACTATTGTTCTATGCACTTTCAGCCTTATGACATCGATAATGCATAGGAACATAGGAAGTTCTAATATGCATTTCCTGATTGGCTGATTTCTCCCACATCTTCTATTCGTAAGGAGCAATATTTTTCATTCAGAGCTGCAAATAAAGAAAAATGCAACTTGAGTCCGGGCATATGCTTAATACTGCAATTATATGAGATCCCATCCTTCATACCTGATCTATCAAACAATTATAAAAACAGTATTGTCTCACTTGGCAATGACCTTGCTTTCCCATGTCTTCAATGGAATATAGTTGGATAGAGGATAGACTATGTAGCTATTTTACTATTCCTTAAACTTATCTGAAGAAGTGGGTCTTCTTTTGAAAATAAAAGCAACTTAAAGAAACACAATTTCAAAAATCAGATTGCTCTCTGCCACGCACTATTCTGAATTGAAAATTGCCTTTCTCCTTCTTTTCTATTTCTCTCAATGGGATCAATTATTAGACTTATATGAAAGTAGATTCAAGTTTTCAAGGGAGAAGTTATATTCATGAGTAATAACAAAGAAAAGAAAATAATTTGCTCTTCTTCAAAATAGCTTGGAGATTACCTGCTTAAAAAGTAGAAAATTTTGAGTTCTTATAAATACAAATTGTCCAACTGAGTACATAACAGCTGACCTGTGGTGGAATGGGCAAGAAGAGTGCACTGAGAATCCAGCATTGTATGCACAGAGGATGTTCTGTGACTGTCCCTGATGCTTTGATAGTATTATTGGGAAACCTATTAAAGTATTATTTTTGTACATCAATTCTAAAGTGTGGTGCTCAGTTGGGCATAATCACAGTTCAATTAGAAACTGTTTTACTAGATTCCAAATTCCTTGAAGGCAATGACCATGTCTTCTTTATCCTTGTACTCTCCATAATATACCATGCCTGACCCATAACAGGCATTCTACTATAATTATTGAACAAATAAATAAATTATTAGAATGATGGATGAATGAATGAACTGAAGACAGCTTACCAGAATGATCCTGGTCCTTTGGGAACCACTCAACAGTTACATCACTTAATAGATACAAAAATAAAAGGGTTCATCTCAAGACAGTAAGACAATCTGCTTCAACGTCTATTGAAAGGTCCCAGCTAAATATCTCAAGTCACTTTAATTCTTCCTTTTATACAGAAGTTCAAAAGTACCACGATTCTTCAACAAAAACAATAGTAATAATAATAACTGGGGGGCGGAGCCAAGATGGCGGCTGGGAAGCAGTGACTGGCGTGAGCTCCCCATCAAGTTCCTCCAAAAACCTATAAAACAATGGCTCTGAACCAATTCTAGAGCTGCAGAACCGACAAAGTGGCAGAGGGAAGCAGGGCCCCACCCCAGGACAGCCTGGATGGTCTCTGGGTAAGGTCAGCCCCACACAGACCTCCCAGCCCCCAGCCGAGGGGAGCAGAGCTGAGACCAGCGCGCACGGCGCGAACAGACCAGACGCGGACCTACCAGACCAGGAGACGAGCGGAGAGTGCCCTGGCATCCCGAAATACTGAGCTGTGGCATGTACCAGACCTCTCAACCCGCAAAGAGCAAAGACAGCAGAGAAGGTTAGTAGGAAAAGCTGTGTGACTGAGTTTGCGGTTCCGGCCACTTGCCCTGGGGCAGCAGAGGTGGGGCAGCTTTAGAACTAGG